>BQNB010069237.1:19103-29264 GCA_026074375.1 Tanacetum coccineum | reverse complement strand
AATGCTGCATTGCATCAAATAATTATAAAGGTTGGTCAATTCTTTTCAGATATATACTTTATTTTTGTTTTTGGGATAGTGGTAATACATGTTAACAAATTATTATTGCTACACGTATCGGCAGCACTCTTAATAATGTTTCATTGGCCATCCTACGCAATCAGTGGTTTAACAAAAGCTCAAGCTCAAGCTGATTTTCATTGACCTTAAAACATCTACAGATAATGGCATGCAATGAGTTAATACCACCATAAATGCATCTAAATATGACAGCTTAAGTTCAAATACATATTACTTAACAGCCTTCATATTGCCTCATGTGGTTTGGAACTCTTCTCGGAACTTCGTCAGCGTTTTCCGAACAATGTACACATATTACTTGAAATGGCAAAGGTCAGAAATAAATTCTTGAAATTTTCTCTTATATAATTGTATATAACTATATATTAAAATTTATGGTAAAAATAGGCAATCAGCATGTTATCTGCTATTATCCTTTGCTTCATAATGTACATGTCAACAATATTTAAATATTAGTTTTCAACAACGGGCAAGATTTTTTTCCGGATGGTATCATTTGGGTACGAGTTATTCACATATTGGAAGGCTATTATATTGTGAACCAAATATCTCCGTTCTTTTCTTCATATGTAACTATTATATCCTCGACAAGGGGGGGGGGGGGGGGGGGGAACCAAATGTTAGTTAGAGAAAGTTAGAAAAAGAATGATAGTTACAAAGGTGTAATAAGTTTGTTATATCGGTTATGAAAACCGAAAAACAGGACACACCGCTTGGGTCACACCTTTCGTTTTGTTATAACTACTTGCCTGCGTAAGTCTAAATAGTTTAGACAAAAAAAATTACGTATTATATTTATTCTGCAACTTGATATGATCCAGTTTTTGGACAACATTTGGCATAGAGCAAGGAAGTTATACACGATACAACTTTGTTCCCAGGTAAATAAAAAAACTTAACGGAGAAGGCCATAGGAGAAAAACGTGGAAAACATCTTGGTTTCGTAGCAACGCTTTGTTTTTTTTCTTCCAAAAGAAAACAACGACTTGACTAAGGAGAAAGGAAGAAGATATCAAAGAACGATAGTGCGACGATCTGTTTTGCGTAGGAGTTGCAAACGTTTTACATCAAACGTCATTGGTGGGATAAAACTTCGTTGGAGACATCGAAGGGAAGGAAGGAAACTCTTTGTCGTTTACAAGGAGACGTGAAACAAAGAGTAGGAAAAGCGCCAAGGTTTCTTTTGTGTTTGCTATTAACGCGACACAGGAAAGGAGAAGGAATACACATCGTTTGGGTACAAAACGAGTGGGAAGGAGACTTTGTGAAACCGGGTAAAACAAGACACAAAGTAGAAGAAAACGCGGGGATAAAACGCAAGGAACGTTGTTGTGGAAAAGATCGAAAACGTATACATGGAACAAGGAAATAAAGGAGTACTCAAGGAAAATTGAGTGTGGAAAACGTGTCGGGACGACACAAGAAACAACAACAACGAAGACAGAAACAAGCAACCAAGTTTGTTTCGGTGAAATCAGAAACAAAGAGTTAGTTTGTTTCGGTGTAGGATACCGAATTTGGTACCGAATTTTGTACAAGGGGTCGTTTGGATTTCGAAGCACAAGAAAATATAAAAAACGTGTAGTGTGGTATACTAAGGAAAAGAATTCAACAAAGTAAGGAGGCTGACACTTATTTGTGGATTTTTTTTCTGTTTGACTCGTTGGGTAGAAAAACCGATTCGACAACAAGAAAAATAAAGGAACCGTGGTACTTTTGGTTCGAAGCAAAAACAACAACTCAGAAGGAATCCGAGAGTTTGGTTGTGGTTCTGAATTCGAACTGGAATTGGAAACAAAAAAGGCAACAAGGCGAGGAGAAACAAAGAAACGACGTGGGAATAACAACAAACGTTGGTAAATAATTTCACTAGCGAGACAAGGGAATACATTTGTGTTTTAACACAACATCGAGGTCACAAGTTTATTCTTTGGATTTCTAGTTTATTAGAATAGTATAGAATTATTATTTTGTACTATTAGGAAATCCCGAGAACTATTATTGATCCCGTATTACTAGGATTCCCGGAAAACTATATATATTCCCATATTACTAGAAATACCATACTAGGAAGTATAATTCCCATTAGATTAGAAAGTGAAGATATCAAGCACTTTTAAGATGGCCGGTAACAATACAGACACATCAAAACCCGTAACACCTATTGCACAATATCAATGTCCTAAGTTGAAAAACACAAACTACACAGTTTGGGCTATACAAATTAAGGTTATATTAGAAGCACATGGTTTATGGGAAGCGATAGAACATGAGGAAAACACGCAAATAGATGATAAGAAGGATAAGGCAACGACGGCCTTTTTATATCAAGCGTTGACTGAAGATGTGATTTTACAAGTAGCGGGTTGTAAGACGGCCAGGGAATTATGGGAATCGTTAAAGAAAAGACACGTTGGAGAAGAAAGAGTGCAGCAAGCACGGTTACAATCATTGATGATTGGGTTTAATACGCTTCAAATGAAGGATGATGACACAGTGGATGCATTTACGGCTAAACTAAACAGCTATGCCACTAAGGCAAAAGAATTAGGGAAAACTTTGGATGAATCACTTTTAGTACGAAAACTGTTAGATTCCACACCAGATAGGTTCATTCAGATAGTAGCATCCATAGAACAAACAAGTGATCTGGACGATATCGCCTTAGACGAGATCACTGGGAAACTCAAGGCATTTGAGGAAAGGATAAAGCTCCGGAAAGGAGGACAAGTGGAAAGCCAGGAGAATTTATTATTCGCACAAAGGCGAACACTCGGGAAAAGGAAGGCGATTTAGTAAACGCGGAGGTAGATCAAATTTTTCACGAGGAAACTGGCAGAATAATAGAAACAGAAATAACTCACAAGGAGGGAACTCAAACCACAAAGGAAACTCAACCAGAAATAAAGGTGAGTGGGATTTGAGTAAAATACGATGTCACAAGTGTAAGAAATTTGGACATCTTAGAAGGGATTGTAGAGGAACGTCAACAACTCAGGAACAATCAAACCTTATCTTAGAAGACGATGAACCATCACTATTAATGACTACACACGAAACCGAACACGAAGAAGTTCTGTTGAATGAAGGACAAATTGAACCTGGAAAATATGCTTCAGGAGATGCAAGCATGTGGTATTTGGATAATGGTGCAAGTAACCATATGATAGGAACCAAGAGTCATTTTAAGGATATTGATGAAAGCGTATCAGGACGAGTACGTTTTGGAGATGGAACGTATGTACAGATAAAGGGTAGAGGCTCTATATTGTTAGGTTGTAGAAACCAAGAACAGAAGATAGTATCGGATGTATACTATATACCAAACCTCAAGAGCAACATTCTAAGTCTAGAACAACTTACGGAGATAGGTTGTAAGGTCATCATGGATGGAAACAAATGGACTTTGTATGATAAGAGCAAGAAGTTATTGATGAAGGTTGAAAGATCTAAGAATCGACTTTACAGTATTAAATTACAAATAGAAGCACCTATATGTCTCTTAGCAAATGTAGATAACCAAGCATGGTTATGGCATGCTAGATTAGGTCATCTAAACTTTGATGATATAAACAAGATGACTAGGAAGGGTCTAGTTGAAGGAATACCAAGAATAAATCACGCCAGACAGATTTGTAATGCGTGCTTATTAGGAAAACAGAGTAGAACACCATTTCCAAATCAAGCTAAATTCAGATCAAAGAACCCGTTGGACTTAGTATATGGAGACCTCTGTGGTCCTATAAGTCCAGCCACACACTCTGGAAAGAAATTCATTTTCTTGTTAGTGGACGACCGTACACGTTTTATGTGGGCCTACTTTTTGACGTCGAAAGATCAGGCATTTAGTACTTTCAAGGAATTTAGACAACAAATTGAGATGGAGATGAGAATGAAATTAAGGATGCTAAGAACAGATAGAGGAGGTGAATATACATCTAATGAATTCACCAAATATTGTAAGGAAAATGGGATAGCACGACAGTTGACAGCACCTTACTTACCACAACAAAATGGAGTAGTGGAGAGAAGAAATAGGACAGTGTTATCAACTACGAGAAATATGATAAAAGCGATGAAGTTACCTTTAACTTTTTGGGCGGAAGCAGTTAGACATGCCATTTACATACTTAACAGGGTATCTACAAGAGCCCTGGTAGATAAAACTCCATATGAGGCACTCTACAACAAAAAACCGAACCTGGAAAACCTAAGAATATTCGGATGCACAGCTTATGCAAAGATAACAATACCTCACTTAAAGAAGTTGGACGACAAAAGCATACCAATGATTTACTTATGAGTAGAGGAAGGATCAAAAGCATGTAGGTTATATGATCCAATAGCAAAAAAAAAACATGTTAGTAGGGATGTAAAGTTTATGGAAACAAAACATAGGATTGGAATAAAGATGAAGAGGATACCAGTACACAAGACACATTCTGGACTAGTTTTGTGGTAGAAGGGGTTGACAATGAAAACGCAACACCAGTCAACATTGAAATCAATGATAATATTGACAATACGTATCAAGAACAGGATCCGATTTGTGATCCTAACTCGCCAATCGCACCATCAACATACACTTACAACCCATACTTAGAAGAAGAAGAAGAGGCTACTACTAGTTTGACAAAGAACTCAGGAAATATATTTGATCATGTACCGGTACGAGGTTTCAAAGACTTAGCCGAAATATATCAGAATACACAAGAAGTTGAAACCGAAACTCTGCTATTTACGGAGGAAGAAGAACCCCGTAACTACAAGGAAGCATCAACAGATAAGAAATGGATTGAGGCCATGGAGATTGAATTGGATTCAATCAACAAGAATAATACATGGACTCTTACAACATTGCCACCGGATCAAAAGGCAATAGGACTCAAATGGGTTTTTAAAACCAAGAGGGATGCAGAAGGAAAGATCATCAAATATAAGGCACGATTAGTAGCAAAAGGATATGTACAAGAACAAGGAATAGACTTCGATGAAGTATTTGCACCAGTTGCTAGGATAGAGACAGTTCGGTTAATATTAGCATTAGCAGCACATCATGGATGGCAAGTACACCACTTAGATGTAAAATCAGCATTTTTACATGGAGATTTAAAGGAAGAAGTCTATGTGACACAACCTGAAGGATTTGTTCAACAAGGAAATTCAGGGAAAGTCTATAAGCTTACTAAAGCTTTATATGGCTTAAGACAAGCACCAAGAGCCTGGAATGTGAAGCTTGATCAAACCTTAAAATCATTGGATTTTAAGAAATGTAATCTCGAACAAGCAGTCTACACAAAGAGAAGCAAGACTTCTACACTTATAGTAAGTTGGAGTTTATGTAGATGATTTGATAATCTCGGGTACTCCAAGAAAGGAATAGACGTATTTAACTCCCCAGATGAAAGATAAATTTGAAATGAGACGACTTAGGCTTATTGGCTATTACCTTGGGATAGAAGTACAAAGATGGAGGAGAGATCCACAATCAGCAAACAGGTTTATTAACATAGATCTTGAAGGAAACAAGATATGACAGATAGTAATGACACAAAGTACCAATGGATTCGGTTACTATGTGGGTCAAGGCGGAAGATGGAAACTCAGTTGACGCAATATTTAAATCCCAGATGGAAGAAAAAATTTAAAATGAGCGACTTAGGATTGTTAGCTTATTACCTTGGGATAGAAGTTACACAGACAGGAGGAGAGATTACAATCAAGCAAACAGGTTATATTAACAAGATCTTGAAGGAAACAAGTATGACAGATAGTAATGATACGAAGATACCAATGGATCCCGGTACTAAGTTGGTCAAGGCGGAAGATGGAAACTCAGTTGACGCAACTTACTACCGCAGTTTAATTGGAAGTCTCAGGTACTTACTACATACAAGACCAGATCTTAGTTATTCAGTCGGACTACTCAGCAGATTCATGCAAGACCCGAAGGATCATCACCTGAAGGCGGTAAAGCAAGTAATCCGATATATCAAAGGAACAAAGGAGCATGGCATAATATACAAGAAAGAAGGCGGCTGCAAGATTACAGGTTACAGCGACAGTAGTTATGGAATCAACACTGATCAAGGAAAAGGAACTACTGGGATAGTATTTTATTTTGGAGAGTCACCTATTACCTGGTGTACTCAGAAGCAACCAACAGTGGCGCTATCATCATGTGAATCAGAATTCATGGCGGCTACTGGAGCAGCATGTCAAGCCTTATGGTTAAAACGACTACTTAGTGAATTAACTGGATGGGAAGAGAAAAGGATAACGCTGAAGGTCGACAACGTTTCAGCAATAGCACTCGTCAGGAACCCAGTTTTTCATGGAAGAAGCAAGCACATCGACATTCGCTATCATTTCATTCGAGAATGCGTAGAGAATGGGCACATCAATGTGGAACACGTCAGAGGAGAACTACAAAGAGCAGATATTCTAACAAAGGCTCTACCAAGATTGAAGTTCGTGACTATGCGACAAATGCTCGGAGTTCAAGATTTAGGACGAAGCAACGATCAAGATTAAGGAGGAGAATGTGAACGCATAATCTTACTCATTGCTTCATATGTAATATTATAAACACGAAGGACCAAATATGTTAGTTAGAAACTTAATAACCGAAAGTTAGTTACAGAAAGTTAGTTATTTCGGTTGGAAAAAAGGAATGGACACATCGGTTCATTATACCGATTAGAAACTTATATATGTAGGAACATGTAAACAATTTAAAAGTTAGACAAAAAATACTTATTCAATATTACTTTGCAACTTGTATAATTCGATCTAGAATTTGGGACAACATAATAGACCAACTATCATGAAGTCAATATTCTCTCCTGATAATTATCTTTAAAGATGATTTGAAAGTCTGTGTAATTGTTCTTAATTCCCAGAAAATGCTTTAGTTTTACTGTTCAGGCTTAAAACACATAAAAACTCAACATCTCTAGTAAGGTGATTCCATTTATAAAATTTTATTAACACTATTCGTCAAATAAATCACCATTTATTTGTTATGCAACTAGGACATCATACGTTTTGAGTAAGGCAATCAGTTTATTAGCCTTTCACCGATATATCAAAGTCTCTCTTGCATTATTTCACAAATTCACCATCTTTTGTATTCAGGACCACATATGATGTTAGTGTTGGGTTAATCCCAATCTGCTGGAAGATAAAAGCAGTTATGAAAGTAGTTATAAGTTAGTTAAAAACAGTTATTTGGCAGTTACAAAGGAAAGGACACGCCTGTTGGTTCATTCGAACCATCACACCCTTTCATTCGTACCTCTTCATTTTGTATAAATAAAACAAGATATGTAAACAATCATACTTGATGACAGATTAATAGAAACTAAGTTTATTTCATATTTTTGGTATATCGTGACTAAGTTTAAAACCATAGATCCATACGGTTGGGGAGATCAAGATACACACATTTAGGAACAGTTTAAACGTTTAGCCAAATAAGTGTAGGTTGAATCTTACATATTACTTATGTGTCTATAGTAAGTACATGCATGGTTTTATGTTGTTCATTATGATTAGTACGTATTCGTGTTGTGAGTTTTATACTCATCATTATCGGTTTTGAGTTTCCTAGTGATTATGTGAAGTAACATGATACAAGTTAATGTAAGAAAACAAGTATTAGAAGAAATAAACTTGTTCTTCATAACCGTCGCACGCATAATAAACTCAGCTTCGACTAATGAAGACACATCTAGCAAGTAAAGATTAAACTTCCTTACTGCTAATAACAAGATATTTGGAGCATTTAGAAGTACGTATACATATCCTTCTGGAAAAATACTGTTGTATACATACACAACAACGCTCTTAAGACTCTTTGAAATAATATCAAGCCCGGTAAAACTATAGCACTCGTTCATCGTGAATGTTTCCAGAAGAGGACTTCCGGATAACATATTTTGAATCACATCTTTAACTTCAATATGAAACGAATCTTTGAGAAAAACTAGTTTTTGGATATTTGTCTAGAAAATAACATGAAAGCAATTTGGTTTTTGGATCAAGTCGAGTTTGATCTAGCCATAACTAGTAGTAGTATAAGAGTGGTGTTTGGGTACAAAACATCATTTACATCAACAAAACCTATTGTTCCAAAAATCTAAAAACAAATATCAACAAATAGATGTTTTGTGATTTCAAAATCATGTTACCAACATATTTCAACCTTTGTAAAAACTCAACAAAATCCATTTCCGTCTTCCACATGGTAATGGAGAAGGTGTGATGTAGACAGCTTTAACCTGCTCGAAGTTAGAGAGTCTACTTCAAGAGGACTTTCGGCCTTGATGGGAATGGGGATCAAACCTTTGTGAGAAGTGTATATATGATTAACTTATATAAGCTTAAATGTGCAATAAATAAACATAATTGGTTCTATGGTGTAGTGGTTAGCACTCTGGACTTTGAATCCAGCGACCTGGGTTCGACTCCCGGTAGGACCTTATTTTTTTTATTTATCTTTTGGTTTTGAAGCTCAAGCTAAGCTTTTTGTATAACATATCGATGGTGGCAACACATCTTTGGAAACTAACAGTGCGACTAGATTATTTCAGAGCATACTTTCCGGAAGTCGTCTCCTCGAAACATTCAAGGTGAACGATTGCTATGGTTTTAAAGAGCTTAATATTACTTCAAAGATTGTTAAGAACCTTGTGATCTCTGGTGACTCGAGTCTCGAAGATAAACCTATAGACATATATGCTCCTAATATTTTGTCATTAACAAACCATGGTAGTTACTCGCTATGGGAACTCCTTGTGATAGATATGCTTTCGTTAGTCGAAGCTAACTTATATCGTAACTCACAACACGAATTCTAATTTTAGTGAAGAACATAAAACAATACATGTACATTGCAGAAGAAATTATGAACCCACCTTATAATTCCTTGTTGTAGACATAAGTTTGTCGATTCTTATTGTTGGTCCTTGTGTTAGTTTCTTCCTATATTGTGCGCTCGAAACTCATCCTGGGAGTTTATACGTTTTCTTTTATTTCTCTTGGTCGTATCTTTGTCTGCAAGTTACTCATTGCTATTTTCCGGTTGTAGGCTGTCTCTCGTTTGGAAGCTAAAGGTTGCATCGTCCCCTCGAACATCAGTATAGACTGTTTGTTTGCTGCTGAATTATATTGGGGGATTCAGAGTATGGTGCTGAAATGGTTAGCGTTGAGTGAGTTTGATACAACCAGAAGGAGCCTCTTAATGGTTTCGAACTGCTCAAACTCTAGGGTCATACTTTAACGGTTCAGAGGCCGGTGTTAGATTAAGGTTCAGGTATGAGTTTCGATAGCCAAATATGGTAACATTATAATCATCTATGAACTCATATTTCTAGTTAGAATCATATGATAGACGAGTAATTGGTCGAGTTTCAAGTGCTTTGGAGATAATACGTGTAGTCAAATTCATATTCATTTTGACTTATGACTCGATGTGATGTTCTATGCTTGTGTTGCAGAATGATATAGGAACTCGACCCTTAAATTACTAAAGACTTAGTGAGGTATTATAACTTTATGTTGTGTTTCTGCCTTTGTTCAAAGCTTAATTGCCATTACGAGCAGGGGCGGACCCAGCTATAAGCACGGGTGTGCACGTGCATACCCTGCGATTCGACGGGTTAGTGTAAAAAAAAAAATTGTTTTTTTTAAGTAATATACATGTAGTGCATACCTTCAAAGTTGAGTGCATACCCTATGTTGAAATCATAGGTCCGCCACTGGCTATAATATAGCCTTTTCAATACAAAAAAGTGGAACAACAAACTAGGATCAAATACTACCCATGAGTCCATGACTCTCTTTAAGAATCCGTACATGACTCTCAACAACTCAAATACTTTGGTCAAGTGAAATACCAATTCAAACTGCCAAACTAAAACATAATATAATATATGTATATAAAAACATAGATACTTATTAAAATCTTCCTGCCATGCATACGTGAACCCCGTTAAGTAAACGATTAACCCAACAATCACCCCCTTAATCGTTTATATCAGACCCTTCACTCGCAACAACACTTAATTATCCGTATGT
>BQNB010069237.1:0-17668 GCA_026074375.1 Tanacetum coccineum | reverse complement strand
TTAATAAGTAAAAACGTTTGTAATTACCGTTTTAGTAAATATAGCATAACTTTTGCGTTTTAAGTCTGATTTTGACGTTTCTTATGCCCACGCTTTTGTATTAGGACGAGTTATCATAATTTGACATTTTCCATATTTTGACCCTCTGGTGAACAGTAACTTTTACTGTTCACATCAGATGTGGGTTTTATTTAAATCGTATTTGTTGTCGTAAAACCCGTAAACGTCGTATTTTATTCGTTATAGCTCCGTTTTTAGTGATTCTTTCGAGGACGTTCTCGTATTTGAAAGTTCTATATATTTATGAGGTTTACAAAAATATAACTTTCTGTCATGAATAGTAACTTTTATAAAAATAGTTTTATAAAAGTATTAATTGTCGTAAACTCGTGAAATTCATAACTCGTTCGTTATTAATTGAAAAATTACGATTCTTATCATTTTGGAATCCTAAAAATGTGTATTATTTATTAAAAATATCAACACTTGCTGTTTAAAGTTTTTATAAAAATGTTTTTATAAAAATTCTTTTACGACTTCATTTATTAACGTATAACTCGTTTTTAACGTAACTTTTTCGTTATTAATCCGTTTAACAAGTTTCTTACCTTTTCGGAATCGTCGTGAAATGTATTATCTTATAAAAATATAAAATGGATATGTTAAATGTCGAATTTTGGACAGCAAGTTTGGTTGAGTTTGTTAAGTCCTTATATATCCTTGTTTTCATACTTTTCCACTTTTGTAACCCACCATATGTCTTATATTTCATATATATTATATATCATCCTTATATTAGCAACCATACAACATTAACATAGGTCCATAATTAACCTTAACTTGTCATAAGTATTTCTTTAGCTTGAAACATATTAATAAACCATTAAAAACCCTAATTAACCCATGATCATGTTTACATTAAAACAACATGATGCAATATTTTATCATCCTTTTTAACATGATATATGTAATAACACAACATATATAAAAGTAATCCATATGATCATTTCAAGTAGAAATCTCATTTTCATGATAAAATCCTAAATGGTGATTTAAGCTATAAAGAATTATCATATGCATATAAATGAAAGTTGTAAGAACATAAAGAGTTCAAATGGACCTTAGGAGGTATGATGATGATGATGTACAAGTACTAAACCCTTGTTTAGCCACAAAAACCAAGCTTGCACTTAAGAAACCCTAGCTTTCCTTAACTAAACCCTAGCTTTCTTTAACTTGAGAAATACTTGGAAATGGTGATTCAATGCTTGCAAATGCCTTAGTATATCTTAGAATAGGTGTATATAGAAGTGTATGGATTGTAGAAAATTTTGTATGGGTTTGGTTGGGTGATGATTTTGAGCCGTGAGCTCTATAGGAGTCAAAGAGGGGTTTTGTTTGATTTTTCTCTAAGTGTAGATGTTGTATGAGTTATCTTAGCTAGCAATGCATGTATATAGGAAGTAATTCTAGTCAAAGAGACCAAGCATGGTTCAAAGGATGGTCATTGGTCTTAGGTATGGCCTTATGAGTATGGTCCTTAGTCAAGGTATGGTAGGTATGGTGTTGCATTAATGAAGTAAGGTGTATAGTTGACCAAATGGAAGAGTTTTTGGTATATCTTTGTGTACATTGCTAGATTTTCGGCATATAAGAGATATATATGATATATTTGAGTAAACTTTATGTATTGGGTATAAAAGTGGGTATTTGTTGAAGCGTAGAAAAGTTTTGGTGGTTCCGGGAGTTGCCCTAAACGCAATTTTATCAGCGGAAAACGTATAACTTTACGTATCCGTTAAAAATAAAATGAACAAAGTTAATAATTATTCTCAAAATAATTATATAACCCTTGATTGATGTAAACATTTAATTGTTTGATGCCCGTTTACATTGAACGCTAATTTTTGGCGTACGCGATTTAACCTATCGCTTATGATTTAAAGTGAACACGTACATTACAAAAAGTACATTGCGGATTTGTTGACGTCGTTAATGACTTGAAAACACAGGGTGTTATATTTTAGTCATGGCTTGGATAGATGATTTAATAGAGTTCTGAGTGACACTAAAAAGAAGTTGAAAATGGATGTAAATGCTCGAAGAAAGGTTAATATAGATCATGGTGAAAATAGTGATACTGGATGGAAAACTATGAATAATAGGAAATCTGGAAGAAATAAGGATACTAGTAGAGGTATGTATCGGCAGAGGAATTATTATGGAGAGGGGAGTAGTAGTAGAGGGGGTTTTAATGGTAGGGGTAGAGGTGGTATGAATGGCAGAGGTTTTGGTGATCAGAGGTTTACCAGGAATAATGGTGATTATTATGTGTCGGTCAAGAAAAATGGGGCTGTTGGTCCTGTAAGTGAAAGGGAAACTGATAAAACTGAGAAAGGTAAGTTAAAGGTTGACGAAGGTAAATTTCTAAGGGACAATGGTATTGATTATGGGGTGGTGAGTAAGAGAATGAATATTGATGATAGAGTTGTTAGTAAGGGTATAAATGGGAAGAAGGGTGGTAGTAAAGATATTAATGAAGGAAGTGGAAGTAACAAGGGGAATGCTAAAAAGGGTTTTGGTTCACAAAATATGTTTTTTGTTTTGTCGGATGAAGCTGAAATTGAAAAGAATTTGGTGTGGGAGTCTATGAAGGAGAGGATTGATGAAGCATGTGAAAAAGGGTTACATATAAGTTTGGAAGAGAAGAATGACTAGACTGAAGACTTATGGATTTATTTTAAGGAAAAAATGCAAGAGTTGGTTAGGAAGGAAAATGTAGCTGATTTGAGGTTGAAAATTAAGAATTTGGAAAATCAAATTTCTCATAGTAATAAAATTATTGCTAAAGAATTTAAGATGAAAGTGAATGATATGGTGAAGTCTGTGATGATTGAAAAGGGCTTGACTAAAAATCAGGCGTACAGGAAAGTGTATGATGAGGTTTATAGAGATGAGCATGACAGGATTGAGGAAATGATAATGAAGAAACAGTTGGCGGAAGTTGAGCTCTTTTGTAAAATTAGGCAAGTTCTTTCTATTGTTGAGATGGAAACTTGGTCGGAAGAGAAGCTTGGTTTCTTTAAAAATTCTATTGGTTAAGAGGCTTATGAGGGTATGGTAAATCAAATTGGAATTGAAAGTAATGAAGATATGAATGAGGAGGATGCTGAAGATAATAGTGGTGTTGCTTAGTTCCTCACTTAAGATGTGGTATCTAATGTTGGTAAATGTGAACTTAACCAGGATCATGACATGTTTGTCCCCCCTCTGATTGTTTAAAAGGTGGTTAAACTTGCAACATGGAATGTTAAGGGTATGTGCAATACCCTTAAGCAAAATGAGGTAAAAACTTTCATTAATGCTAATCATATTAGTCTATGTGGGATTATTGAAACTCGGCTTAGGAAAAAGTTTGTGGATAAGGTATGTAATGATGTTTTTGGTATTTGGGAATGGGTTTTAAATACTATGGATAGCTATAAAGGGTGTAGGATTGTTGTGGGTTGGGACCCATTAGTTGTCTCTGCTACGTTGTTATCTCAGTCTGATCAAGCTATGCACCTTTTAGTTAGGTATTTGTTGGATAATAAATTATTATATGTGTCTGTTATCTATGGTGAAATCACTCCTAAATCTAGGTTTAGGCTTTAGAGAAACCTATGTGATCATATGAGTATTGCTGGTAGTGAGCCATGGGTTTTACTAGGTGATTTTAATGTAATTTTAAAAAGTAATGAAAATTCAAATGGGTTAAATGTTAGGAGTGAGGGTACTCAAGATTTTAGAGAATGTATTGATTGTTTGGGTGTTGCTGATATTAATATGAATGGGTTGTTTTATACTTAGACTTAGAAGATAAAGAACCCTGAGTTGGGTGTCTGAAAAAAACATGATAGAATCATGGGAAATTCTCAATTTATCAGTTCTTACCCTGCTAGTTTTGCTATTTTCATGCCTTATCTGAGCTCTGATCATTGTCCTTGTGTCTTGACTCTTCCTGAGTTGACTACTAGAATGCCAAGACCTTTTAGATTTATGAACTTTCTTGCTGACAAAAAGGAGTTCATGAGTTATGTGAGGTAAAATTAAAATGTGATGACAATGGGTTTGCTATGTTTAGAGTGGCAAAAAGACTTAAGTTTATGAAGAAACATATGAGGGATTTGAATAGGAAAAATAGGGATGTTTTTTATAAAGTCAATTTCCTTAGAGCCGAGTTAGGAAGGGTTCAAGAATGTTTGGATAGAGACCCATCTAATGCTGCTCTTAGGGAAGAAGAAATGGTTTATGCTTTTGCTTTCAAAGACGCTGCGTTGGATGAGGAAAAGGTGCTACAGCAGAAGACTAAGATTACTTGGTTGAAGAATGGTGATTTTAATAGTTCATATTTTCATAAAGTGGTGAAGGGGAGAATGAGCCAAAATAGAATTGAGGTGGTTTATGATGACAAGGGTAATCCTTGTCATAGGGATGAGATTGCTAACATTTTTGTTTCCCATTTCATGTCTTTTCTTGGTACTCATGATGTTGTTTATGAAGTTGAGGATGCTAATAGTTTATTCACTAAAAGACTGGATAATGATGTCGTGTTAGACCTAATCAAGCTTGTTGATGACAAAGAAATCAAAGAAGCTCTTTTTAGAATTGATGATAACAAAGCTTCTGGACCAGATGGATACTCTTCTAAATTCTTCAAAGCTGCGTGTAGTGTTGTTGGGCCAAACTTGTGTTCTGCTACCAAGGAGTTTTTTGTTAAAGGTAAGCTTCTTGGTGAATTCAACACAACCTTAATTTCTCTTGTTCCTAAAGTGAAATACCCTGTTAGAGTCATTGATTATAGACATATCTCTTGTTGTTATATGGTTTATAAGGTTATTAGCAAAGTTCTTACAAATAGGCTTAAATTGGTTTTAAATGATCTTGTTGATGATAACCAAAGTGCATTTATTCCTGGTAGATAGAGTATTGATAATATTTTGTTAGCTCATGAGTTTATAAGGAATTATACTTGGGGTAATATGGCTAGGAATTGTGCTTTTAAAATTGATATCCTTAAGGCGTATAACACTGTTAGTTGGTCTTTCCTTGAGTTTTGCCTTAGGAAATTTAGGTTTCATCCCATCATGGTTAACTGGATTATGACTTGTTTGACCACTGCTTCCTTTTCACTATGTATTAATGGGGAGTCGCATGGGTTTTTAAAGCTTAAAGGGGTTTAAGGCAAGGTGACCCGATATCACCTTACCTTTTTACTCTTGTCATGGAAGTCTTAAATCTGATGATCAAGAGACATGTTAAGAAGGATAGTAGGTTTAAATATCACTCTGGTTGTAGGAAGTTAGAAATTACTAGTTTATGTTTTGCTGATGACCTACTATTGTTATGTTATGGTGATATGATTTCTGCCTCTATTCTTAGACGGGGTTTAGATGAGTTTAGTTTGTCTTCTGGTCTTTAACCTAGCATGAGCAAGAGTGAAGCTTTCTTTAGTGACCTTACTCCTGAGATTAAGAATGATATTTTAATGGCTATGCCTTTTAAAGAGGGTACGCTTCCTATTAAATATGTGGGTGTTCCTTTAGTTTCTAAGAAAATCAATGTTAATGATTGTAAGATCTTGATTGAAGTTATTCAAAATAGAATTAATGATTGGAAAAATAGGAATTTGTCTTTTGCTGGTAGGCTTCTTCTTATTTCATCTGTTTTAGCATCTCTGCAAGTTTACTAGGGTTTGCTTTTCATCTTTCCAATGTCTGTTTGTGAAAAGATTGATAAGTTATTTAAAAACTTTCTCTGGGCTAGGGGTGATAATTCTAAAAGCATGGTGAGTGTGAATTGGAAAGATGTGTGTAAACCTAAAAGTCAAGGTGGCCTTGGTCTTAAGTCTGTTCGTAGTTGGAATGTGGCCCTTATGGCTAAGCACCTTTGGAATGTTGCTTCTGATAAGGACTCCATTTGGGTTAGATGGGTTAAAATTCATAGATTGAAAGGAGGTAATATTTAGGATGTTGAATTAAAAGAGCATAGGTCTTGGAGTTGGTGTCAGCTTTTAAAACTTAGGGATGATATTAGGAGGTTTGTTAATATTAAGATTGGTAATGGGCAAAAGTGCAACATTTGGTTCGATAAATGACATACTAGGGGTTCGTTAAATAAACAAATTAACCATAGGATCATTATTCAAGCTGGTATGTGTCTTAATGCTAATGTGTGTGACTTGATTTATAATGGTAATTGGGTGTGGCCTAGGGAATGAGAGGGGAGATTTTATGAAGTTTTAGATGTTCTTGTGCCTAATATTGTTCATGATTTAGACGATAAGGTTGTTTGGATTGATAAGAAGGGTAGGGAGAAGCGTTTTAGTGTTGCTGAGGCTTGGAAGGTTGTCAAAGTTGAATTCCCTAAAGTTATTTGGCATAAACATGTTTGGTACTCTCAATGCATCCCTAGACATGGTTTTATTGCATGGATTGCGATAAAAGGTAGACTTAAGACTAAGGATAGGTTGTCTAAGTGGTTTTTTGTGCAAGACTTGACATGTCTTTTATATGGAGTTGATAATGAATCTCATAACCATCTGTTCTTTTCGTGTGCTTATTCTAAGAGATTGTGGGAAAGATTAAAACCAATGGCTAATATGGATAATGTGAGCAATGTTTGGCCTAGTGTCATTTCTTCTATTTCTAATATTCTTGTTAATAAGATATGGAGTGTGATTCAGAGATTAGTTTTTGGTGCTGCTATTTACTTTTTATGGCAAGAGAGAAACTTTAGAATTTTTCAAAAAAAGGAGAGGTGTGTGGATACTCTGTTTGATCATATAGTAAACATTATTAGGTACAAACTTAAGGGTTTGTCCTTAAAGCAGACTGATGATGTTATTAATGCTTCTAGAGTTTGGAATTTGCCTATAAATGAGAATGTGTATTATAGTAATATTGTGAAGGAATTATTTGATAATTATGACTTATGATTAGTCTCTTTAAGTGGGGTTATGTTTGGGTAGTCTGGTCTTATAGGGGGACTGGGTTATGGGATTGTAATAAGGTGTTTGATAGTGATGACCCTATGTCTTGTAATAGTTTTAAGTGTATGTTTATCTATTATGATTTGGAGTGAAGGATTATTGTTTCTCAATGAATGGCCAATACTGGATTTTATAATTACTATTTATGGGGTTTCCTATGTATCACTCTTGGCAAGTTCCTAAAAGAGTGGTATGTTGAGTGGTGGTATATGAATGTACCCTATAAGTGTTATTATGATCCTAGGTGGTTTCCCATTGTGAGTAGATTTTTCGTTTAGTCTTTACTCTAGCAGATCTGGCTCAAGGTTGTGTTAAATATCATTTTTGCTAGTTTGTTGTTATTAATTTTTGTTGTTGTATATATTGCTGAAGGGATGGTATCCCCTTCTTGGGGAGCAATTTGGAGTATGTTTTCGTGGATATTCATGTTTTGGTGCAGATTCTGGATCTTATTATGATTGGGCTTGGAGCTTTTCAAGATTAGTATGATCTAGCTTTATGCAAATGGCTGCTATTATGGTATAATTATGAAGTTTTAGGATCTTTGGGTAGGAGTTTTTCTCTTTTTTCCTTAAGGTTTCCCATTGGGTTTTACTTGGGTAAGGTTTTTTTAAGGAGGCAATCCTAATCATTTTAGCTTGTTGGGCTTTCCCTTGCTGATGATGGATAGATAGTTGTTTCTGCCTGCTGTTGAGATTAGTGTATGGTGATGGTTCATGGTCTGCTGGTTGGTCCTAGTATATTATGATGATTCAGAGTATGCTTGTTTCTTCAGTTGGTATTTCCAATATTGTTATCTATTGTTTGTTATTTGAGCTTGGGGATTGTCCAATGCCATCTTTTTGTTTATTGCCAAAGTTGATGTATTTAGGGATGTGTCCTAAATACTTTGTATCTTTTTGGTGTTTGTACTCTCTTGCCTTTTTTGGCCTCTTTCTTAATAAATTTACCTTTAAGAAAAAAAATTAAACATTTACAAATTCTTAATCGTAAAATTCTATTTCTAAGAATTAGTATTCACTTAAGGTATAAACAAACAAATCATTAAGCATGATTAGTGATCAAGAGAATACTTCTCTCTTATCCATCACATTTTTACAAAACAATTTCACAAAATTAATTATACAAAATATTTTCTATTTAAAAGAAAGTTTTATTAAAAACTTAAATTTTGAAATTCAAATTTTCCCCCCAAAATGGAAGATTCCATACCAGATACAACCTTCCCCACAAAAAGAAAAAAAGGGAGCGTAGTCTACTAGGCGGCCCCCTTATAGGCCTGGCGGCCCCCAGATATATCTAGGACCGCCGAGACCGCCCCTAGTGACCGTTAGGTTTTCCTGCCTATAAATACTGCTCCATTCCTTGCAAAAAATTAGACCTTTTAGCACGAAATTTTCAGATAACTTTCTCTCTCTAAAATATTCTTTCTCTCTCTAAATCTCTTGATCACTAACATTTTTAGATCTTGTTTCAAGTGATATAATCTCTTCTTTTCATCTCTTCTTTCTTATTCAAGTGCAAGAGAAGAACATTCATATTCGCCAAGAAAAGAATTGGTATTTAGTGATCTCTCCTCTCTTCTTCTAAGTATCAAATCTCTATTGTAATTATTTTGTGTATTTGTGTGATTCAGATTGTGTGTAAATCAGATAGTGTAGATCTAGTGATTGTGTAGTGATTGTGAAGTGGTAGATTGGTTCTAGCTAAGATTAGGACTCGACATATAGCTTAGTGTCAGAAAACAACGTAAGCAACGTGTATACGGTTTTCTTCGCATAAAGGGAGCTTGTTGACATAGTGAAATCTCGAGTAGGATACTCGGGGAGTGGAGTAGGGCGAAGAGGTGCTTCATAGCCGAACCACTATAAAATCTTGGCATCTTGGTTTGATTGTTCCTTTCCTTATCTTTTCATATTATTGTCATTGTTATTTAGCTTTAGTTTAGATTGTTATATTGTTTGTTCATATTGTGAATTGGTTAAACATACAACTCAAATCTAAATATTTTTGAAGCCAAACTTTTAAAATGTAAACGAACTTGTAAACTATTCAACCCCTCCCCCCCCCCCTTTCTAGTTTCCACAGCTTGTTCTATTCCGGATCAAGAGTAGGAGGCCTTGGAGGTTTCTTGAACCATTCTGGGTTCGGAGTCTTGTCTGTCTTAGGTTCTAAAGTTTCTTGTGTTTGATCATCATCATGAACCACATCTTCACCCGCAGTGTTGACTGCATCATCCATTACTACCTCAGCAATTGGTTCTTCAACTGGTTCCTTTGCAGATGCAGGCTTACCATTTTTAGAACCTTTTGATGGAGCTTTACCATTAAGGGTTTCCTTGGTGGTGGTTGGTTTCTTGGAAGACTCTGACTCTTTGGTTCTTTGCCTCTTTGTCTTCTTACCTTGGTTTGGTCCAGCTAGAGGGTCTTCATCATTATCATATTCATCATGCTTTCTTTTATGGTCTTTAACTGTGTCAACAACTCCCTTATCCATGGCATTTTCATACTCTATCAAAGCTTCCATAAATGCATGGTACAATGCGTGATTAGCAGTATTTCTGTTAAAAGACTTGTTTTCGTTAATGGTTTGGTAGAGAGCACTTTTCTGATCATACTCTTTAAGTGTTGCCTTGTTGGTAGATTTAATCGTATACTTCGGCATCTTTTGCTTCTCAGCTTGTCCCTCTTAATCTTGAGAATCTCTTAAGCACTCTTCTCAGATTCTTGTTCAAGGTCAATTGCTGGTTTCTGAATCTTGCTAGACTCAGGAGCTAGCTTCATAGAGTATTTCTGAATATGGTCTGCAGTGTGTCTGTAGAACCTTTTGAAGATCATCACTGATTTTTAATCCAAGATAATGTTCAACAACCGTTGGAACTTATGACTTGAGAGTAGCTAGAGCTTTAGCAGAGTGATCTATTTTCTTCAGCTTAGACACATCCTTTTCTAATTTTGCAACTCTTAGCTGAACAGCAGAGAGTGCATCAGATTCAGGGACAACAGTGGTGATGGTTAGAGCATCGATTGTGATTGGTGGTGTAGGGATTGGTGCTGTTGTTTTGTAAGGTACAGGTGGTATGGTGGAGACAGATGAAGGAGGTAGAGTTGTTGCAAGTACTACTGAAGGAGTTTCTTGTACTGGTAAGAGGACTAAGGGCTCAGAAATCACAAACACTGGTACTCTAAGTACGAATGGAGATTGGATATGAGGAACTTCATATTGGATTTTAATATCCAATAAAGAGTTAATCTCAGTATCCATGGTGTCCTTAATAGTAAAGAGGTATCAGATGAAAGTTTAAGAAATTGATCACCAAAACCTGAAGATACCGATAAGCTGGAGCTTGTTGGAGGAAGTTCATCTTTCTTGGCATCATCCTTTACTACTTCAGTCTTTCCAACATCCGTGTTTGCCGCATCAATATTTTCTTCATCACCGTTCCTGGATTCTTCAACTTCAGCATTTGTCATCTCTTCATCCTCATCGTCATTAACTTGTTTAACACCGTGTACAAACTCATCATCAGTTTCTTCATCATCAATCATTTCAAGATCGATACTTTTATCATCATCGGTATCATCTTTCTTCTCTTCATCTTCATCAGAATCTATCCAGTAAACTTCATCATCATCACCTTGATCTTCTTTCGAATTTTCACTTTCTTGTTCAGATCCCCACTCAAGAATAACCTTTTCTTCAAATGTAACATTTTCCACCCCTGGTTTAGTACTAGTTCCTTCACTTGAGGTAGCAAGGATAACTGTGGACTTATCTAGAACCCCTGGTGAGACACTAGTTCCTTCTCTTTAGCCTCCAGTGCCTGGTTGTCTCTTGCTGGTTTTCTTGCTTTGTTTGAGAGCTTACATAACATATGTAGCTTCTTGTTCTTCAGGAGTTAAAGATTGAACACCCTTGAGTTTAAGCTTTGAAGTGGCTGGTTTTGTCTTTAGAGCACTTGGAGTGTCTTGAATAACTACACCCCTTGTACTTCTACTACCATTCTTTTTCTTAGCAGGTTCGGGTTCAGATTCAGTCACAATCCTTGCATGAGTAGCATGGAATTGCCTTGCAGCTTCCTCTTCTGCAGCTTCAGTTAAGCTGATAGATTTACCTAATTCTAAAGTGACATCTGGATCAGGAATGATGTTGTTAGCTGCATAAATTATGACTTTCTTCTTTACCACTCTTCTACTAGCAGTTCTCTTTCTGGTTGGTTTCGAGTCAGACTCTTCAGACACATCGACATCTACCACGGGAGTATCTGTAGTCTTCTTCCCTTGTGAACCTTTGCCTCTACACTTCTTGGGATGAATTTGACCCGTTGAGTATTTGAGGAACATTTGATAAGATTCTGATCATTTAATTGCATCATTCAGCATCATATCAGGAATAGGTAGTCCATATTCCTGATAGTCTTCTCTAATTCTGACAAAATTGATTCTGCTTACAATATCATCATCCTTGATTGTATGATAGTGTTAAAACCTGAGATTAGAGAAAGACTTGTGTTGTGAGAGAAAGTGATTGATGATGACTTTGGTGAATCAGGGGAATGGCATAGTTTCACGTCTTGATTTTCTATCCTTTATGTGGTCAATCTAGAAAGCAAAGTCTTCCCAAATTAGCTCAGGATATTCAACATTTTCTCTGTAGAACATGCCTCACAGTATGTCAATCCTGGATTTTCTAAGTCTGACATTGCTTGCAGTCTTCCCAAAGAGACACTTGTTGATAATTGCTATCAGAGTTCTCCATGGCTGATGCATGTGATCCACATACATGTTGGTATACTTGTGTAGTGGACCTTTGTAGCCAAGGTCAATGTGGAAGGTGGGGGTAGCATCATCATCTTGTACCTTAGTGAATTCTTCATCTTCAACTATTGGACAGATATCTAGAATCTTTCTAAAGACTTCAGCATCGACAATGCACTTCTTGTTGGCCAAAATGAATTTATAAGATTCTGAGTCTTTGACCTTCTTGATAGTGTACCAGAACTACTGCATAAAGATTTCAGGGACTTCTGTAGTGATAGTGAATGCCTTAAAGCACGTGGAGTTCTTGATCACATCAATGACAACTTAAAATGTCTCTTCCTTCTATTGCACAGTTGTTTCCAGTCTAACATTGGTAGAGCTTATCTTGACTCTTTCTGTAGATGGAACCCATTTCTCATCATGAGCAACAACTTGTTGAATTTATTATGGATTCATGATTCTGCCTAAGAATTAACCAATACAGTTTATATACACAACAAATATATTTTACTGATTAATTTGGTTATCCTTGATGATATGATTGATTTAGAAATATGCTATGTTTAGGTTTCATGCAAACATGACTGTATTAAGACACTCTAAGAATACAGTCAACTAAGGTCAATAGATAAAGTCAATTGATGAAGTTAACAAGATAATTCCAAGAGAACTTAGGACACACATTCAGACAGAGGGAAAATAATACATATTCAATTGAAACACATATGAAATAAGACATTATAAGTAAGTATTACACAAATTTTAGAAAAATTTGGGCAGAGTTTCCTTTTATAGTTTGCAAGGTTGCAAAAATCGTGAATCGTTAGTTAGGCGGTCGGCCACCTTGTAGCTTGTAATTGGTCAAGGCAGGATTAATTGGATTGGCATTTTTAGCAAAATTTAGGTATTTCCGGCAAGTTTTATGTATTTTCGTCGAGTTTTAGATATTATTGGAAAGTTTTTGTTTTCTAAAAAAACAATTGTAATACGATTTAAAACAGTTAATATAAGTGATCAAAATAAGCTTACAGTGAGTTTTAGGTACTTCCGGCAAGATTAGAAGGTTTCCGGCAAGTTTGACCATCGTTGATCGTCGTTGACCACGGTTGACCTATTTGTTTGACCCTGTTATATTAATCGGCAAGGATGGCGGCCTTGTAGCGTCTAATCGGCGATTAATCGGCCGTGTAGACCTTGTTTTGCAACACTGATATTTTGACATATTTTTCTTGGAATGTGACATGTTATTTTTTGCATAGATCAATCTATATTTCACATGGCAATAAATGACATGTTCGCACAGACAACGTAACATGTGTGGCACAGAAACCTAACATGTTTCGCTTGTTAACACGATAATACATTATTTCGCATGAAATATACATATTTTTTTTTTTTCTCACACAGTTCATCAGTTACATATTTCGCTTGATTCATACTTAACATATTTCGCATGCCAAAAATTACTTAACTTAGGTTTTACCAATTAAAAACCTATAAGAATTTCTAACAATCATCACAAATCAATCAAGAAACTCACAGAATTAATTAACCATATCGAACTACAATAACTTTAGATGTATACTTTGACATAACTTTATCGGCATATGTAGTGGAGCAAACACTCTTCAAATGGAAATAAGGGATCGCTAGGTGACGGCATCGGCATGGCTATAGGAACATACATACTACGAAACCACAAAAATTTCAAACAAGCAAACTCATAACCATTTTCAAACTAACGTACCTAAGAACCAACTTTTCCAAGCAAAAGAGATCAAAGGAAGCATAAATGTGTTACAATAGCATAAGGAGGCTTATTTGAGGCTACTAAACGCAAACCCACAACTATTCAAACACTAACACATGTTTCGCAACATTCATGAACACAAAAATCATCATAAGTCACTCATATGTTTGAGATATCAAAAACTGCTTTACACAAGCCTTAGACGCACCCTGATGAGCAAAACCCCTTGACCAATTAGACAAAATCTCAACCTTTTTACTTATGAACCCTAAATCGATTTCTATTGATTTTTAAGTGTTAAAAGAAGTTTTAATCCATTCACTTTTACAAAGACAAGGTTTAAAGTGATTATCAATTATGGACATGTACTTAAGTCTTGAAAACGAGTTTTGATTTTTCAAGTTTGAAGCGAGCTAAATATAACGAGAGTATTTGGGGGTGTTTGTTTTTTGAAAACGTAATTGTTATGTTTCGTTTTGAATGAGTATAGCTAACCAGCAAAGTTTTAAAGAATGGCAGAAATGGCCCTTGTTGTTTATATCCTTTTCTATTTTCATTTTAAACCTACAACTAAGTCTAAACTAGTTATAGAAATGTCATATTAAGTCCCTAAAGTGGTAAACTTAGATCTTAAGTACTAGTTTTTTGCATTTGGGCCTTCAAATAATAAAACAAATAAATATCTTATGCTCAATGGTTCAACTTTATATTAACTCCCCCTTTAATTGTATGATCGTTATAGTGAAACCTTTTTCTTTTATGTTGAGATTGACTTGTGAAAGATATTTTTGAAAGAATTTGACTTTTCTCCCCCTCAAACAATGACTCGTTTTCTATTTAAAAAGTTGTAGTCGTTGTTTGAGTGGTCAAATGCCTTTAAAAAATCATTTTCTGATGAATTACTAAGATGATTGTTTTGTTTCAAAAATCAACACCATAAAAATAAGATTTCTCTTATTTTGACCAATAAGTGCACTAACACGTACACTAATTTTAGAATATACGAAGCACGGGTTGTGTTGCAGAGTAAACGCAAGCCTTTAAATAATATGAAGTTATTCATTCCCAAGAAAAATGAATTTCCCGTTGTGAGGTCAAGTTTTCTTTTTGTCAAAATACTTGCCTTGAAATTGAAGATCGGGTTGTTATCTGAAATAATAGCAAGCCATTTTGACAAGTTTTGAAATCATTTGTAACTTCTACTCGAACTTCATTTACAGCCTCGTATCATTATTAAATGACATTTCTAAGGTCGTAAATGTTATCGATTTTCAGAAGACATGTCATTAACACCATATTTTTATATTTTCTGATTTTTTTTAATTTTGTATTTTCTTTTATATGTTTTATATTTTTGTATTTTGTTTTTGTAAAATTTTTATAAAATTAAAAAATCTTTTTGGGTTTTTATGATTTTCTTATATACATATGATACAAAGGATATGTGAAGAGTTTACCACCATTACTCTTCCTCTTCATCTGCCAGCTTTTCCAAAGTCTCAGGAGACATACTTCTCATACCAAGCTTGTTGATGAGAAATTCAAGTTGTTCTCGAGCTAAAGGCTTAGTGAAAATGTCTGCCAATTGATACTCTGTTCTGACAAAATACAACTCAACCACCCCGTTCTCCACTTGCTCCTTGATAAAGTGATGTCTGATATCAATATGCTTGGATCGTGAGTGTTGGACGTTGTTGCAACATAAAGCAATGGCACTTTTGTTATCGCAGTACAGAGGTATCTTGTTGAACACAAGGCCATAATTAGTTAATTGTGATATCAATATGCTTGGATCGTGAGTGTTGGACGTTGTTATCGCAGTACAGAGTACAACATCCTGACAAGGCAATGTATTCAGCTTTTGTACTGGATATGGCGGTGCTCTTTTGTTTCTTTGATGACCAGCTCACCAATCTATCACCTAATAGCTACATACTTCCAGACGTACTTTTTCTGGTATCTTGGCAACCCGGATGGTCAGCATCTGCAAAAGTTGTTAGAACAATGCAAGAATCCTTCGAATACCACAGACCTATATTTATGGTTCCTCTTAGGTATCGAAAGATTCGCTTAACTGCATGTAAGTGCTTTTCGGTAGGCTTTGCCTGATATCGGGCACACATGCACACAGCAAATACAAGGTCTGGTCTACTAGATGTGAGATACATAAGGGTGCCAATCATTCTACGATAACGTGTATGATCAACGGCTTTCCCTTGTAGATCTTCATCCAGTTTGGATTTCTCCACCATTGGAGTATCCACTGGGTTACATGTTTCCATACCATACTTTTTAAGTGATTCAAGAGCATATTTGGATTGGTTTAAAAAGATGCCTTTGGGACTCTGAGAAATCTGTAGTCCTAAGAAAAATGATAGTTTGCCTATCATCGACATCTTGAATTTTGAACACATGATTTTAGAATATGATTCACAAAGATCAGGTTTAGTGGAGGCAAAAATAATATCATCGACATAAATTTGTACCAGTAATATGTCCTTGCCTTCTCTTCTAACGAACAATGTTGGATTAACAGTTCCTTTGGTGAACTTCTAGGAGAGTAGAAATGATGAGAGTAAATCATACCAAGCCTGTGGCGCTTGTTTCAAACAGTAAAGGGCTTTCTTAAGCTTGTACACATGGTTGCGATTCTCTGGATCTACAAACCTATCCGGTTGACTAACGTAGACCTTTTCACGCAGTATGCCATTCGAAAACGAGGTCTTCACATCCATTTGGTAGACGGCCATGTTCATATGAGCAGTGAATGCAATAAAGATATGAATGGCCTCAAGTCGTGCAACTAGAGGAAAATATTCCTCAAAGTCTATGCCTTCTTCCTGATGATATCCCCTCGCTACCAAACGAGCCTTATTTTTCAACACACCTCCCAGTTCGTCTAATTTCACCTTGTATATCCACTTCAAGGTAATAATCATAACATGATCCAGACGAGGTACCAGCTCCTAAACTTCAAGACATTTAAACTCATTGAGTTCTTCTTGCATGGCTTCAATCTAATAGGATTTCGTCAATGCTTCTTTATAACTCTTAGGTTCAATGAAAGAAAGGAAAGCATCGAAATAGCAGAATAGGGCTTCATCTTGTAGTTGATGCCAAGTGGAAACCGGTCTAGAAGGATCGCCAATCACATTATAAATAGGGTGATCTTTCGTCTATTTGTTGATGTATTCGGGTGGTTGATTGATTGAGTACACATTGTTTGGAATAACAACCTGAGTAGAGGATTCTTCAAAACTCGGTTCTGGAATTGGAAAATCAACATAGGGATTATTATCCATGTGTGCAACTTCAATATCATGGTCAGCTTCTTCAACACCAAGAGAATTGACTGGAGATGGTGTTTCTTGATTTGTTTGAGAGGTACTTGTAGATGGTGCATCTTGATCAATTGCCGTTGAGGAAGGTGTATCGGTTGAAACAGCAGGTTCTGGATCAATGACTACAGGAACTTGAGGATCAACACATGATGGAGGATTAAGGTACTCATCAAACATCGGCTGAAACAGTATTTCCTAGTCGTTCTTTATTGTGGGACATACGGAGTTGAAGAAGGAATGTTTGACACGAGTCCTGAACTGATTGTTCCAGGAGTCATAAGTTTAGGCCCGGGTCCAGAATTGAATTGTTCAGCACTCATTTCTGACAACTCATCAAAATCAACATGAATTGTTTCAATAATCATTTGGGTCCTTTTGTTGTAGATTCGAAATGCTTTCTTTGCGGGAGCGTAACCAACAAAAATTCCTATATCAGCTTTAGGTTTTAACTTACCAAAGTCTTCACCGTCATTAGTGGGATAGCAGAGAGCACCAAAGACATGAAGATAAGATAAGTCAGGTTTTATTTCATGGAGAAGTTCATACAGTGTTTTGTTGTGACGTTTTCGGATTAATGATCGGTTTTGAGTATAGCAAGCTGTCACGACAGCTTCTGCCCAAAGAAATAACAGAGCCTTTGAAAAGATCAACATTTTGCGAGCAGTTTCCACTAAGGTATGATTCCGTCTTTCGACAACGTCATTCTGTTGTAGAGAGTGAGCAACTAATGTTTGATGTGAGATTCCGACTTCTTCATAGTAAGCTCTCAGTGTCTGATTGACGAATT
>BQNB010069236.1:0-22802 GCA_026074375.1 Tanacetum coccineum | reverse complement strand
TCTTAAAACGTCCATTTAAGGTCGTTTCCTATATCTTGATTGTTGTACTTTGACGTAGCACCTCATTGTTACCATTCCGTTGCTACCTGATTTTGGGGGTGTTACAAATGATGACCCTATTCTCACCACAATGAGATTCATCCCCAAGCATGAAACTTTTTAGAAGTACGGTGCCATACTTCCTGATACTCTAACCAATCAAGCAATGAAGGAGTCGGATGCGTACAAGACTTACCATGATTTTGCTACTGGAAAGGTGATTCCAAAACCAAAGTATGTAAGGAGATCGACCAGGGAGAAGACTGATCAAGCCCCTACAGCTTCTCTAGGTAAAAAACTCAAAGCTACAGCTAAGGTGGCTAAATCAGGAAAAAAGAAACTACCTACTGAAGGATTGGAGACTTTATCAGAAATTGCATTGTCTGAGGCTAAACAGATGAAAATTGTCACCAAAAGAAGCAAGACATAATTCTACAACTCTCACGCCAGTGGTTCAGGTGTGAATGATGGAACTGGTGTTTCACCAAGGGTTCCCGATGTACCTACATATGGATCTGAAGATGAACAGATTTCTTGGAAGTCCAATGACGATGACGATGATGATGAAGTAAGCTTGAGTAAAGACGATGATGACAATGCTGATAATAAGGATGATGATGGTCAAGATGATGATGATAATGAACAGACTGAATCAGATAATGATGGTGATGACTTTGTTCATCCCAAGTTCTCTACTCATGATGAAGAAGAAAGACAAGATGAAGAAGATAAAGAAGAAGAGGGTTCAGATCTGAGGGTTCAAACACCTTCTCATTATGAACCCACTGATGATGAAACATATGATGAAGTAACTCAAAGAGACAATGTTGAGGAAGAAAAGCTGGATGAATAACAGACAAATGAAGAGGAAGAAGTGAACGAAATGTACAATGATGTGAACATTAATCTAGAGGGAAGAGATACTAAAATGACGGATGCCTTATTAGCTAATGTTCAAACTACTCAAGTCATAGAAGATACTCATGTGATAATAACAGCTGTCACTCCTGAAGTTCAACAGCAGAGTTCTTCTGTATCATCAGGCTTCATCTCCAACATGCTCAACCCTAATCCAGATACAGGTATTGACTCCATTCTTAATCTGAACACTGAGTCAACTTCTCTGGTAGATGTTCCCGTCACTACGAATGTTGAAATGCCTCCTTCATCTGTAACAACACTTCCTCCACCACCCATTCCTCTCATTCAACCTCTGCAACAAACACCAGTTCCCACACCAACAATTGCTCCAAGTTCCTCCCTACAAAATCTTCCAACCTTTGGTTCCTTATTCAAGTTTGAAGATAGAGTAAAAGCTTTAGAAGACGACTTCTTGGAATTCAAGCAAACAAACCTATTTGCTGAAGCAGTTTCATCAATTCCCGGTATTGTTGATAAGTACCTTGCCAACCAGATGAATGAAGCTGTAAAAGCAGCTGTTCAACTACAATCAGACAGACTTAGAAGCGAAGCTCAAGCTGAAAATGAAGACTTCATCAATAAAATTGATGAAAATATGAAGAAAATCATCAAGGAGCAAGTTAAGGAGCAAATCTCTAAGATTTTGCCGAGAATTAAGAAGTCAGTAAATGAACAACTTAAAGCTGAAGTTTTGATTCGTTCATCCAATGAAGCTAAGACATCCCATGTTGTAGCAGCTAATCTATCTGAACTTGATCTGAAGAAACTTCTCATAGACAAAATGAAGAATAACAAGTCAATTAACAGATCAGTTCAACAGAAGAATCTCTACAAAGCATTGGTTGACGCTTATGAAACTAACAAAGACATCCTTGAAACATATGGAGATAATGTCATGTTTAAAAGACGTCAAGATTATAAGGATGAAGATAAAGAACCCTCCGCTGGATCAAACCGGGGTTCCAAGAGAAAAAGAGCTGGAAAAGAACCTGAGTCAACTAGTGCACCAAAGGAGAAGACTTCCAAGTCAACTGGAAAGTCTAAAGAAGGGTCCAAATCTTATCAAACGTCTATTAGTAAGTCTGTTCAAGTAGAGGAACCAATACACGCTGACGAAGACTTAGAAGAACCCGCACATCAGGAGTTCGATACAGGATTTACTGAAGATCAACCTGTTGATGAGACCACTCAGCATCCAGATTGGTTTTAGAAACCAACAAAACCTCCAACTCCCCACCATGATGGAACAAGACTTTGCATGTTAAACATGGACTAGTTCAACCTTGGATAAGCACTTTAGCTCGGAATGAAGATCCTCGTGAGTTATTTAATGAACTGATGGACACTCCTTTAGACTTCTTAGCATTCGTGTTGAATCGGCTCAAAGTTAATACTCTAACTCCAGAACAATTAGCCGGTCCAACATTCGAGTTAATGAAAGGTTCATGCAAGATTCTGGTGGAACTTGAATATTTCCTTGAAGAAGTCTGCAAAGCAACTACTGATCAACTAGACTGGAACAACTCTGAAGGACAACAATATCCACATGATCTGCGCAAGCCCTTACCATCGATACCTAATTTACGAGGTCATCGAGTAATACCATTTGATCACTTCATCAACAACGAAATTGCGTATTTAAGTGGTAGAGTCTCAAGCAAAACTTATGCTACTTCAGTGACGAAGACAAAGGCTGCAGATTATGGACACATCAAATGGATTCAAGACTTGGTCCCAACCACCATGTGGAGTCAAGTGTTGATTGTCTACGACAAACATGCACTATAGGGAATCTCTCACTGGGGCGGGAAAACTTGTCAACCAATTTCTATCGGATACGCTTATCCAACAGGGAATTGGGAATTGCTTTAATTATACTCAGAAATAGAAATCCATTAGAATTAAGAAGCTTAAGATTGTCGAATGGCATAATTACAAACATTTGGATTGGATCACTATTCGTAGAGATGATGACAAGTTGTACATATTCAAAGAAGGCGATTACAACAGACTTCGCCTTCAAGACATCAAAGACATGCTGCTTCTTCTTGTTCAAGGAAAGCTGACAAATCTCAACGTTGAGGAACATCTAGCTTTGGGTGTCTCACTGCGAATGTTTACAAGAAGCGTTGTCCTCAGAAGGCGTGTGGAAGATCTTCAATTAGGTGTCGAAAGTTATCAAAAGAAGCTCAACCTCACAAGGCCGGATACATACAGATCAGATCTAAAATGAAAGTCAGCATATACAGCATAAAGACAAGAAGAACAGATTGATGCGTATTGATGAACTCCACAAATTTAGTGATGGTACACTCAACGATGTTCGGTCTGCTCTTGATGATATTCTGAAGCGAATCCGGATGGAGTACTTGCCACAGACAGTCTAGAGAAATGTAGACAGGGAAAGAGCAGGAGCTATGATCCAGGCTATTGATCGACAACTCAGGAACAGAAGGTTAATGAGGAGCCTGGAAAAATTCGTTGGTGGGAGACTGTACGGGGGAGACCTTCGGCTGCTGGAAAGGACCATATGATTTATCATATGATGTCCTCATCATAACAGGTCAAACCTAGTACATAATAAAAACTTGTGAATTTGTATATATGTAGTGTAGACTTTATGGTAATATTAAGGAGTGCTCGAGTACAAAATTTTCAAGAATTTCTTAGTAAATTCAAAAAATTTCAAATTATTATACTCAACACTGTCTTATATACCCTCAAATATTGAGGGGGAGCATTAAAATGTTCCTAATAGATATTGTGTAACATTTTGTCCCCGAACGTTTAATCAATTGATATCCAAAATATCAAGGGATTAACATTTTGGATAAGGGGAGAAAATGTGATTAAACTATGATTAAAATGAACCTAACTTGTATTGAAATGTGATCATATAAAATGGACTCAATGCACTCTACACTTAGCATGTACTACGATTACGGTGCACATGTTAAGGGGGAGTTTTTAGTGATGATGAAAAACTTTCAAAGTGTAAATCTTTTGATATTTATATCAAACACTTTGATTGAACTTTTTCAATGATTTTGGAAGGATTGTGATGGAATACCTAAAAGACCGACCATGTACTTAAATTTATGGAGTTATAAGGTGGTTAGGCATAGGTATTCAAATCCTATGATCCAGCCAGAACCGGAGGGATCTACCTAGGGATATCGACTAGATAGTGTAGAAGTCCTTAGGTATGATACAAAAGGAGAAAAAGTGAGAATTAGGAATAATACCGACTAAGATGGAGTTAACATTGGAACAAACCCAACAAGGTGTTAGTTATGAAGTCTCGGTAAGCATTGAAGGGGTTAAAGAATGAAAAATAAATGTAAGGATAAAGGGTGGAAAGAAAGAAGCCCTCCATACACTTAGGCAGAAACCGGGTCAATACATAAACTATCGAAAACACTAAGTTGTTGTTTGACATTGAAGACAGTCATGGACCCAGTGATGCTATGCACAACCCTCCCTAGCCACTCATGGTCTCTCAATGGACTCTTGTTTCATTTCTCACAGAGATTACACGCATTTCTATCAACTTTTTCACTCTGAGTTAGTTGATATTGAAAAGGTGACAGTCTGCTCCAGCCTCCAATCACTAAAATCAAAGTGTACTATCGAGTCTAGAGCCAAAAGAGACCGTCCATAAATCTTATTAGGACACTTGTCAAAATTATGCTTGCTAAGTCACACAATATGAATAACAAGATATATATTAAGAGTCCTACGCATTATCCTTGTAATTTTGCCAGAACATCCGAGTGATACTTAAGTATTCACAATGAAGATGGAAATCCTACTTGAGCCAACATCAAACAAGCTCATGGTAGGTGACTTGTGCGATTCTATATGAATCAAACTTGTGACAACTGGAAAGAAACGATGGTGCGATTCTTTAAGAATCAAACTTGTTCTAGATTTTGAATTAACGATTGATTATGAATTTTTGAAATGATTAACACTCTCGATGTGACACAAAACCACTTTAGCAAAGGATACGTCGATTGATTTTCAAATCAATTTTTTATTTCAATCAGTGAGATAGTAACTCGATGGTTCACTTTTATCGTGTTGTCTGCTTTGAGACGTTTCGATAATGAGAACATGCTGAGTACGATGAATCTAATACATATGTGTTAGAGAGATTCAATACTACAGCTGGAAATCCTGTCAAGGAGATTCTTCTTAAATTGAATCTACCTGATCACAGGTCGATCCTCACGGATTCGAAGGTTACTCCAACCAAACACGGGCGAATGACAAAGCCATATTCGTCCCCCAGATTTATTGCTAACTATTTTATTTCAGGAATATATAAAGATGGACATGGAGGTACCTGGTTCCAGCTGACTCACAGATTCATAGCCACATGCTCATACCCGACCGACAAACATAAAGACATCATGAAAGCTCAAGTACATGTTTTAAGACTTTCGCTACTCTGATACCGTACGTCTTTCTTGAAGTGACAAAGTATTAAAGTCAAAGAATTTCAAAGACGTTTTCGTCACTCTGATACCGAACATCTTTCTACAAGTGATGAAGTGTTAAAGATAAATAACTTTAAGAAAGATGCATTATTAAATCTTTTCAAGTTAACATTTCAAGAAAGATACGAGCATGTCGGTCCAGAAGTTACAAGTTCACAAGATGGCAAAGTTTACAAGAGGGCGAAACAAGATTATGCTTGGTTAATGATCTCAAGGTGTTCAAGATCACATTATCACATACAAGTCAAGATAAAGGAACAAGCTCAAGCCTAAAGTCAATGATCACTACATCAATTCATAAGTTAATGATTGAAGTTAAAGACTACTAGCTCAAGACAAAATTTAAAGCATAGTATGCTTGTAACACCCCCAAATTGGGTCGCAGCGGAATAAGGGTCCGGGGCGTGTTACTTCTCAGATCAATAATACAAGATATATATAGAACGACCAAAAAGTCGTTTTAAAACTGATACATTGGATTTAACAAATGTTTGATACAAATAGCCCGAAGCTTTAACTTGTTCATTGTTATTATTACAAAGATACTGGTTCACAACACATGAGTTTCCCAAAACATAATGCAACCATATCTTTAGCATGACATCCCAAAACAAAATCACCAATGTATCCTTGGCACCTTATGCTTACTGATCTCCTGAAAAACATTGCTTTAAAACGTCAACAATAATGTTGGTAAATTCATAGGTTTGATAAATCATATATTGTAGGACCACAAGATTTCCCAAGTGTATGATAATGCAACAGATGCAGACATCATATAAATGTAATTACGTTGCCCTAAGCTCATGACACTGAAGCTCGACATAAATGAATACCATATAAATGGCCTACATTGCCCGTGATGATGTTCTAACCCGCAACATCCTATGTTCGACATGGTATACGTTCGTTTGCCCAGTGATAGCTAATCACCCGAACGGGGATGTCAATCCCAATAGATCTATTCATAACATTCGCGCTCACAATCCAGTAACTGACAGTTCATGATAATGGGCTCAACTAGGGTTATCGCTACTTAGGCAACACGTAATCATAATATAAAACTTAACCACTTGTGTCCAATTATAAAACATTGCATGTTTCTCACCCCAAAAACTTGTAAAACAAATCATGTAAAACGTGGGGCTATGAACTCACCTTGAGTGAGCGAATATCAAGTATATCACAAATAATGCGTCACGCAAATCGTCAGATGCAACCTATTTAATTTAAGGTCGTATAAGTACTAATCACATTGGGTAACTACTACCATATATCATTCTATATAGCTAATCACCATCTAATTGTTTTGGTAAAATTGTGTTTAATAAGTTAAAACGTTTATAATTTCCGTTGTAGTAAAACTGGCGTAACTTTCGCGTTTCAAGTCCGTTTCTTGCGTTTCTTATGTCCACGTTTTCGTATTAAGACGAGTTATCAATATTTGACATTTTCATATTTTTAGTCCCCTGATGAACAGTACTTTTTACTGTTCACACCAGTTATAAAGTTATTTTTATAGTTTTAGTTATCGTAAAACCCGTAAACGTCGTATTTTATTCGTTATAGCTCCGTTTTTAGCGATTCTTTCGAGCACGTTCTTGTTATTGAAAGTCCTATCTATTTATGAGGTTTACAAAAATATATGTTTCTGTCATGAATAGTAACTTTTATAAAAATAGTTTTATAAAAGTATTTATTGTCGTAAACTCGCGTAATCCGTAACTTCTTCGTTATTGTTTGAAAAATCACGATTCTTATCTTTTTGGAATCCTAAAAATATGTGTGATTTAATAAAAATATCAAACCTTCTGTTTGTATAAGTTTTATAACTTGTTTTTATAAAAGTTATTTTATAAACCCGTTTAATTAACGTATAACTCGTAATTAGCGTATCTTTTTCGTTATTAATCCGTTTTTCGAGTTTCTTAGCTTTTTGGAATCGTCATGAGACGTAATATTTTATAAAAATATAAAATGGTCAGGTTGTATGTCGAATTAAAACAGAAAGTTTGGATGTCTTTCTTGAATTCATATGTAAACTTTGTTTTTATAACTTTCAACTTTGTAAATTACCACAAGTCTTTTATATCATATATATTATATGTCTTACATATAATAAAGTCCATTAGTCCATCTCTTGTCCAAAAGTCCATGATAACAAGTCCATAACAACTCTTTTAAACCATAATTTTCTTAAGTATACTTTATTTACTAGTTTATACATGAATCTTTTATACATTAATCAAAAGTGTACAATATCTATACTTCCATTGTATCCTCATTTTAGCATCCATATAATATAAATAAAGTCCATGAAATAAGATTAACAAGTCTTTTGCCTTACTTTTACTGGAAACTTATTAAGTGAAATTTTAAAACCCTAATTTGTATATATCCATTTTTACACTAAATCAACATGGTACATTACTTTTACATCTATTTTAACATGATATCATTAACATCATAACATTTGTAAAAGTGTACAAAATAATGATTACAAGTAAAAACTCTTTTTACACCTAAATAGTGATTTTGCTATAAAGAACTAATATATGCATGAAAACTCATGAAATAAAAAGATAATGGCTTTTAGGTAACCTTATGATGAATGATGATGATGAAAAATATGTGCTAAACCCTTGTTTAGACTTTAAACCCAAGCTTGCACCCTTTAAAACCCTAGATTTCCAAGAAAAACCCTAGCTTCCTTTTCTTGTTTCTACACTTGCAAATGGTTAACCAATGCTTCAAATCATCTTGAGGTATCTTAGATATGATGTGTTAAGGCTTGTATGTGTTGTAGAAAAATTTGTAAGATTTATTTAAGGGTGTTGTTTTGAGCCGTGGGCTTATATGAGCACAAAATGAGAGATTTTTGATTTTTTTTTCTAAGTGTTAGGTGTTATCTTAACTTATCTCTTGCAATCCATATGTAATATACATTTAGGACTAGTCAAGGAGACACCATGAGGGTTTTATGGGTGGTCAAGGTCAAAAATGGTTAGTCTTGGTCAAGGAAACATAAGCTTTAATGTGTTATTGTATGTACATTTGCATGTTGATAATTTTTGATGCATTTTCTTGGTCTATCACTAGAAATCAGGCCATAGTATGATATTTATGATAATATTATGTAACTTTTATGTATTGGGTATAAATGTGGGTATTTGTTGAAGCGTAGAAAAGTTTTGGTGGTTCCGGGAATGTCTAAACGTATTTTATCGCGAAACGAAATCAATTTACGCAACCAATAAAAATAAAATGAACAAAGTTAATAATTATCATCAAAATAATTACTTAACATTTGCTTAATGTAAACATTTAATTGTTTGGTGCCCGTTTACATTGAACGCTAATTTTTGGCGTACGCGATTAAACTTAACGTTTATGATTTAAAGCAAACACGTACAATACAAAAGATACATTGTGGATTTATTGACGACGTCAATGACCCTAAAACATGGGGTGTTATAGATAGACTATAAGGTAAGTCTTTATTTGTTTGTAACAACCCTTTACATGAATCACATGAGATTTGTTAAAAATCACATGTGATTCAGATGAATCACATATGATTCCTTTTGAATCACATGTGATTCTTTTTGAAATCACATTAATCACATGCCTAGTTTCTAATCTCATGTGACTAATAAATTTCTTATTTCTTATGTTTGTGAAAAAGGTACTATGGATTATAGAAGATGGTTCGATGGTATGCTCTTATAGACATTTTCTCAGATATGGTTTTCTATGTCTACACATATTCTGTGTGTTCAAGAATTGTGATATTAATGTTATTCCAAAGGAATACATTTTGAGGCGCAGGACAAGGGACGTAATACCACCTGACTTGAGAAGACAAAGAAACAGATATGGGGAAAATGTAACAATTGAAAGACTTACAAATTAGGCAAATTTCTTGGTAGACGATTGTTTATTCTTGTTGAGAAAAGATGAAGGAAAGATGGGCGCTTTTGTAGAAAAGTTGAAAGTACTCATGGAAGAAGTGAAGGCTGATGTGCTGAATCCTCCTTCAAGAAACACAGGAGATGTGATTGGTGGTATTTTTTCAATATCAAAACCCAACCAAATTGTTGTACAAAATCCAACAAAGGCTGTAAACAAAGGAGAACATTTGAAAAAACGAGAACGTTTAAAGAGTGAAAGAGAAAAAACACTTAAAGTTAGAGCGAAAACAATGAAGGTTTGTGGCTATTGTAAAGAGAAGAAAAACGAACATACCAAAACAACTTGTCCACTAAATCCAAAGGCAAGGAAAAAAAGGAAGGCGACACCAATTATTAATGTTTGAACACTTTTTAGTTTCTCAATTCTCTGTTTACTTCACTATACTAATTTTATTATTTTGGGATTTACTTAATAAAAAATGTTTGTTAGTTAATACTTGATCAAATGTTGTGTAAGAAAATCACTTGTAATTCTTCTAAATCACATGTGATTCTCTTTAATCACAAGTTACTCTGTGTAAAATCACTTGAGATTCTAGCTGAATCTCTTGTGATTCTTAACCAATCACTTGTGATTCATTATCATTCCCTTGTGATTATTTTCAAAATCACATGCAATAACTAAAAAAATAAACAACATAAAAGGATAGATTCCAAAAAAGAAACTAAACTGACATTACGATTTCCATTAGTTAAAAAGTTCTACCATAATTAGACTACTCCAAAAGAAATCAGAAACTAAACTGATATTACGATTTCCATTAGTTAAAAAGTTCTATCATAAACAGACTACTCCAAAAGAAACCAGACTACTCTAAAAGAAACTGAACTACCAAAACTGTTATACTGAAACTGAATAAAAAACAAAAGATATTTGGATTCACAAAATATATTCTTCTACCCTGGATAGTTTAGATGCGGTTACGTTCCTCCCTCTTCTTCACTACTTCAATAATTATCGACAACCTTTGATAAGGATCAACTTTATCAAACTCAGTGGCTAAATCTAGCATCTTCTTCGCATGCACATTTACCTCGTGTAGCAATATCTTCATGGAAAACTTGAATCTCAGTTGCCTCAACATATCACATTGTAACTGCGACTCAACAGGAAGCCCACAATCCTAATTTGCAACAGTTCCACCATTATAAGATTCCATATGAAGCATAGTGAAAATTCTGCAATCATGAAAATTCCCCTTAGTACTCCACTTCAGATTTGGGATTTTATGCTTCAGTCTAGCTATCTGAGCATGCTTATTGTGACCATACAACTTCAAATGATGAGCAAACATCTTTTTCTACAACAAAATATAAAAAAAGGAACATAAATTAGTACCTATTAAAATTGGAAACATGTCAACTAGGAAAAATCAAATGGGATCAGAGGGCCAGTTCAATGTAAAATACTTACAAGAAGATCACAAACTTCTTTATACTTTGAATCATAAGTTGCTCTACTATTATCCAGTATAGTCATTGATGTTGTTTTGGTAAGGCTGAACACGACCACATAAAAATGCCCATGATTGCAAATTGGAAAAACACATATTTTTAACAAAAAAACTTAATAAAATTAAAATGTATGTACCAAATTAAAGTACAATTCTATAAAAAAATATATTTACCAAATCAATGCCTTCTGTAAGATATTGGATATCATCACATAATCGAATGGTTAGTGGATTAGTCGGATGCTAGAGAGAGAAATAAAGAAAATGCACACTCCTCTAGAGAGAGAAAGTGTATATGTATAAAATGACTAACCACCTCTTCTATAAGATGGAAGAGGCTTATATAGGTGTGTACAAAATCAGCCCTTAGGCCATGGTATGGGCTTACACGTTGGGCTTTATAACCCGACCCATTATCGAACATTATATATTAAACGTTAAATTACGAGCTATAATAAATAGTAAAATACACAGGGTGACCGAGTCTTTTTTAATATCTAACAATATGCCCTTAAGGGAAGTCACCCCAGAAATACTAACTTAAGCTCAGCAATCTTCTGATTGATCTTGTGTTCAGCTCGTAGTCTTTGATTCTTCATGTGATATCTTGTACTTTGATGTAGTGATCTTTGTCTTATGGCTTGTGTTTGTACTTGATATGTGATCTTGAGCTTTCTTGAGATCATCAACCAAATCTAATCTCCAATCATCATCTTGTGATCTTTCGAGGTCTTGTGGTCTTGTGTCTTGTGGACCGACATGTTCATACCTTTCTTGATCTTGAAAACTTGAATAATTGATAACACTCCAAATGTACATAAAATATCCCTCAAAAATACATTAAATATATATGTTAACGCATGAAATATTTCAAAGTTTGCTTGTTTGTTGTGTAATATTCATTTCAGGACCAAAAGTAAAGAAAAGGACTAAATGTGCAAAGGTATTCCGTTAAATGAACTAACGGTCGTTATATAAAGAATATAGAAGAGAATCCAAGGAAGAATTAATGAACGAGGCCAAACTACGATGCACAATTCTTTTGGTGCGGCGTACTTCACAACGAAGTAAATGCCATTTAATTAAACACCAAGTGCGGTTATCCTGCAGTTACTCCAAAATCATAAATGATTGCAATGATTGTGCAACCTTTCACTCCCCTAATTTCTCAAACTAAAGACCCATGGATGTGTATACATAAAGGAGGAAATTTGCTTCTCAAATCATCACATTCTTTATTCTAATCATCTCTAACACACATAACTCATTTCTAATCAAGAATAGTGGTTAGGAAAGTGTTCTAGGTGAATTGTTGAAGAATCACCTTGTTCTTCATCATATTTCGGGTTATAATCAAAGGGTGTGTTAATAAGTTGTTATAGTGGTTATAGTTGAATTTCTGGGTTGTTAGAGTTATTGTTCAAAGGAAACTCTCAAGAATTAATATATTTTGCTATTTGAGTTTGGTATTAACACGTTCCCCTACTTTTATATTATGAATTCTGAATTGCTCATGCTTGTTATGTGTTTTGAATTGATGAATATGGAGTAGTTTAACATGTTTATTTGGGGATCAGGAGGGGATTATGGATTAAACTTGGATAAACAAGTGAATTTTAGAAACTATCAATATGAACTTGATGGTTTTACACTTGGACTTATTAATCATCATTTGATCATCATTCTAGTCCGGATTTAGGTCGAAAGACTCTGACTAAATGCTTGATTTTCATGTTGTTTGTCTATGTCAACTAGATGCGAGCCTTGTGAGGATTGGCTAACAAAATGATCATTAACCAAGGGTAAAAGGGTTTAACGCTTAACCTCATGTCTAACGAACTTGGTTAAGAAATTCCATATTCTTATTTTCTAAACTTGAATCGAACTTAAAGCATTTTTGTAATCAAAAGTAAAGGCCGAAAGGATTTTTGATTATAATAAATAGACAACCGTTTTAGTAAACTACTCGTTTCTTTAATCGATTATACTTTAATTCATGAACCCGTTATCCATCCAGGTTTATCCATATTTATTCTCGTTCCCCAAAACAAATATCATTTTACATCTTGAAGTACCTTGAAATCTTTAGATCATGACAGTCTATAAGATTTACCCCTTTCGTAATATAATCGTCCTTTTCTAAGAATTACCAATCTCATGGAACGACATGGTCTTACCCTAAACCTATACTATAAACGAGGGTTATACTTTACCCGTATGTTAGTTGGAAATTGGATAAAACTAGTATTATAAATTTAAAGCTTTAATAACACATCAAAGTTTTTAGCGCCATTGCCGGGGATTGATTTCACTCTTGAATTATTCATTTTTATATTACAAACCTAAAATTTTCAAAATCGTCGTACAGTTTTCTGGCTAACTGAACTCATTTTTACAGAAAGTTCGCCGCACATAACCATTGTGCGCTGGTTTTTCTGCAAAAACTCAGAAGTACGCCGTACTTTTATAAAGTACGCCGCACCTCTTGCCCTTTTACAAAAAGAACATTTTTTCAAAGTAAAAGAAACATCCAAACCAAAACCCCAAACCCATGAACTGTAATTTGACCATTTGAAAATGTGGAATTTATTTCTTGTGTTCATAATAGTCAAAATCTTGATTTGTCATAATTCATACATTAAAATGAAAAAAACCAAAAAGAACTATTTGATAGCTTGCTTATTTAAATTTCTAAATGCACGTGTATATCTCTTATTTACTAAGTGTTGCATATTTGACTTTGATATAATACAAAATAAATGTAAAAATAAAAACTTAAAAAGAATTAAAAAGATTTGTTTGATGATTAATGTGCTTAAAAACTTGTTATTTGCTATAATTAATAGATATTTAGGATATTATAAAAATAAGAAACATAAAAATGCTAAAACTAAAAATTTTAAAATACTTAAATCTCAGAAAGTACGCCGCACTTTTTCTAAAGTGCGTCGCACTTTCCTAGCTAAAACCAGAATGCTTGTTTTTTTGTTTTTGAATGGAAATTTCTTGAATTTAAAAATGCTATCTGTTTATTGATAATATGTAAATGTAAAAAGGTATTGTTATTGGTTTTAACTAACCCACTAATGATTGTTTTAATGTTGTCTTATTTTATAAGAATTATGGATACAAATTCGAGTGTTGGAAAAATTTGCTTAGGAGAAGACGTCGTTGTAATTTCGAGTGACAAAGTTGAAGGATCTAGAGACTGGAATTCTCCATAATTTCAAGACATTGCTAACAGTGGACAAAAGAAGGCTATGGTTTTTTACCAGATGGATACCAAAGAAGTTAATGATAGATTCATGGCTCCTTGTTTTGTCAATGGGCTAGAAGCTTATGATTGTGAGATCAATCTTGGAGTAGAGGAGAACATGATCTCAAATGAATATGCAGTAAAGTTATGCTTGGAACATGAAGTTAAAAGAGGAAACAAAGTGGTTAAGAAGGAACTCATTGTTGCACTAAGAGGTGAAATCTACTTTGTGAAGTTTATTATTAACCCAGAAGAAGATGATGTTAAACCTGGGGTGATTTTTGGTAGATCATTCTTATGCATGACCAAAGCTATTACTGATTTCGGGGTTGGAACTGTCATAATATACCCTGATATTGATCCATTCTTGGAAGAAACCGAAGAAGAAGAAAAGAACAATGATGACTGGGACCATTTTCTTGATTTTAACATTGATGATGTACCAGTGTTGGGTGAAGAAGGACTTCCGCCATTTGTATGCAAAATGGGGATAAGTAGCCGTAATAAGAAGCGGGCAATAGAAAACCTTAACTTTTTCTAGCAGGATATAGGAACATCTTCATCAACTGGTGGTCAATTAACTCAAGAAGAAGCAGCTAAAGAAGTACTAGCTATCAGAATGAGCCGAAAGTTTGCTTTATTAGAGGAGGAAAGTCCTATAATCGAGACAATGGCTTATCATGACAAATACAAGAAAATTAGATGGAAAGATTATAAAAGAAGAAGAGGAAGCATTAAAAAGGATTAAGGGTGAGGCCTTAAAAGAAAAAGACGACCCTGGAGCTTTCATATTTCCCATAAGACTGGAAGGACAGGTTAACAAAAATGCGTTAGCAGTACTGGGTCGGATATAAATACTATGCCTTACCGAATCTATGAACAACTAGGAAGAGAAGATATGAAGAAGGTTGATAAGGAATCACGATGATAAATCACACTCAGGCAGAAGCTATGGGGATACTCACAAATGTTCTCTGTCAAGTAGGGGTCACTACCTTAATTGCCAAGTTTCTAATCTTAGATATTCTGATTGATCGTGATTCACCAATATTTCTTGGTCGTGGATTCCTGCGTACGATTGGTGGCATAGTCAATACTCCAGAGAGACTTTTCTCAACCTTTGATGGGTTTTGTCACCAAACCTTTTGTGCTGCAAGATCAGATGTTATTAGAAACGCAGAAAGTGATAGTGATGACGAGGAAGAGTACCAGATAAAGAGGAATAAGTTTGGATCACCAATATATGGACCAAAGCCTGCATCGTACTTGAACTGTAACAATCCATATGAGCAATCGTTAGCTATACAAACTGTAACTAACCCATTCCGGAAAATTAGCGTTTGGAAGAAGACAGTTAGTTTCATTGGCTCGTTACCAGTGCCATTAAAGCAAGTCAACTAGAATCCTGATTATAAGGGTTCGTATACTAAAGAAGAAGAAGCGACAGGGCAATGGCGAACTGAGATAAGGGTAACTGATCCGTATGGAAACATTTATTTGAAAGGGTTTACAATGAAGAAAACGGATAGGAAGTTATCAAAATACCACAAGTTGAGTGGCATCATGTCACCCAACTGGTTTATGGAGTGAAGAAATGGAACAAGTTGGAATAAAGGATTAACTATATACTCCCGTTTTTACCTTTTATGTTATGTTTTAAAAAAATAAAATCATTTGTATAAATCCATAATGGATTACATTTGATGTACGGATATTAATCTGATATGAGATAATTATTAATATCAAGTATATGATGGATTGAAATTATGTTAAATTATGTAGTATGCAATATAAGTTAATATAAAAGAATATAATATATATATATATATATATATATATATATATATATATATATATATATATATATATATATATATATATATAAAGGGGAAAAAGTACGCCGCACTTTTGAGCGGTTATCATAGATAAAACTTCCCAAACAAAGAAAAAGTTTTCAAAGATCAATCTACCAAGTTTTTTAATCATGCCTAGGGTATGTTTATATCATTCCTTAACTTATTTATTATCAATTTGTTTAAATTTCTTGTCCATTAGGGTTTATAATAATTAGATTAGGAAAATTTAAATCTATATTTCGTATGAACAGTTGAAACTTTGAATTAGGATATTTAGGAGTTTTTTAACACATGCATGCTTGATATTGATTAAATCTAAAATGTACTGTTCATATTATGAATTTTTATTTAAAATTAATTATTGGAAAATCATAAAAATTCAAAATAATTTTTCATCAGCCCAGAAAGTACGCCGGTTTTGTCCCAAAACCGCCACACTTTGCCTATTTTCCAGAATGCACGCCACTCTTCAGGGAAGTACGCTGCACATTTTACATCAGAATGCAACAGAATGTTTCAAAAACCATCAAAACCATGACCATTTATCCCAAATCATTTCTAATATAACTATACACTTTATTGTTGATTGTTTTTTATGTGTAGACTATGGGAACACACGATGATGAGGCCGGATCATCACGATCCAAACGCTCTAGACAACATGAAACCGTAGAAGAGGTATTGCTTCCACAAGTTCACTATGAGTTCTTGCTATTTGGAAAGGATTATACAGAGTGTAATGTCTAGGTACAACACTAGAATTGACCAATTGCTTCTAGGACACATTTATCTCCTTGTATCGTAAAGATGGGATGAAAAATAATTATGATTAATTTTAAAATTGCTGAACAGAATGGGTTATGATGGAGAAATTGATTACATGTTAAGAATTAGGTTGCGTGAAGCTGAATCGAATGAAGAGATATTCACTTCTATGGCGTGGATTAGAGCTTTTAATATCAATGAGCCAATTTATGCAGAGCTTGCAAAGGAGTATATTATTTCTACTTATGAATTTGATGAAGTTTGTGCTGACGATGAATTGCAAACCAAGAAGATCATCAAGTTTAGACTTGGTGGACGTACCCACAGTTTGACTTTGTTGAAGTTTGCTCGTAGATTGGGATTATATCATGCTGATGAGCTGGAAGAAGATGGTTTTAATGTTTACTTTGAAGGAGGTTTGCGTAGTGATGAGCATTTTAACGCTTAGGAGTATTGGTTAAGCATTAGTCGAGAGGAAAACCTTGGTTTATCTAGGAGTCATACTTCTACTATCAGGAACCTAATTTTGAGGGTGATCCACAAAATGATCACTTATGGTTTGTGTCAAAGGACGACTAGGTATGATAAGATTCAGAAGAATGATTTATGGCTCTTGAGTATGTTTGATGCTAGACACCAAAATGGGTATGCGAATGTGGCTTGGTTGATTGCAAGATGGATGAAGAGGAAATGAGCTGGCACTCAAAAGGAAAGTCAAATTTGCTGTAGATAATTTATCTCAAAGATTGCTAGGAAGTGCAGGGTGTTGACTGAGGATGTGGTAAGGAGTTTGAGTGCTCTGATTTATTATAGAGATTTAGATACGACTCCGCTGAGGTATTTGATCGCCTATGAGGGTAGGCTTATTCCCGAGGATCCACAGCCGGGTGTATCAAAAGTTAGTATTCCTAGACCTCCAAGATCTTCTATGCAGGAATTGTATGATAGGATGGGTAGGATGGAGATACGCCAAGAGGCGATAGAGCGGATGGAGTATAGGCAGTCATATCACTAGGACAGGTACCAGGGAGTGTTCGAGCACATGGCTGGGGTTTATGATGTTCCACTGCAGGGAGCCTACAACCCACCTGGTTATGCTCAGCCACAGTATGACCAGTACTATCAGTAGTACCTACCTGCGCCACCACAGTATCAGCAGTAGCACTAGGATGATGATGAGTAGTGTCGAGACGACACGGGTTGGTTCAGTGACCACATGTTTTGGGTTACTTATGTTCTGAAAATAATTTCTCTAAAACAATTATTATTATTATTATTATTATTATTATTATTATTATTATTATTATTATTGTTATTATTATGGTGTGTAAAATGCCTCTGTTGGCATTAAAACAATATTATCGTACTTTCTATTAATAATTAATTAGGATTATTATTATTATTTGTTTGCATAATATTTATATTTGTAACAGAAAAAAGAAGAAAAAAGAAAGGCGCAAAGCTGAAATGACGTGAACCAAAGATTCAGAATATCAATCACAATTGAAAAGTATTATTTCACTTTCTCATTTTATCTTTCTCTATAATATTTTCACATTGAGGACAATGCTCATATTAAGTATGGGGGAGATAAACTGGAAAAGTTAAAGTTATAAAAAAAAGTTAAAAGAAATTTTTTGAAAAATAACATTTTATTGATCACATATAAGCAATCTGACTCTGGATTGATAACATTACTAGCATATTTATACCACCCAGAAAAATTGTGAGGATTAGATTTTAAGAATTCAGGTATCTATCTTTGATACCTAAGATGATTTTTATCTTTAGCTTTCTCGAGTTAAGGAGTGAGCAATTGCAGATATCTCATCCGTCGTTACGGCTGTGTATATGTAGTTTTGTCGCCTTTTCTGGAGCATTGGTATCGATTTAAAATTATATGAGTGTGCCGGTGATTTGTTAATTCTAGAACTTGTGCTTGAAATCTTTATGAGACCGCAGTAGGAACACGTTCGCGTGTTATAAACATTTTACTGATTAAGAGGTGATAAAAATATAAATATAAGTAAACAATAATTTTGTTCAAAAAGATTTCTAATAAAATTATCTGAAATTTTATCCGTACGAATTGAAGAAAGTAAATGTTGGTATTGTTGTTTAAATGAAGTGCGAAGGTTGCAAACTTCTAAGTTCGTTTGAAGTAGTGTGCTTATCCTAAGTATGGGAGGAAAGCAAGTTTCCCTCAAGATAAAGTGAAATAAGGCAAAAATAAAGACATCGAAAAAAAGAAGAAAAAAAGAAGGAAGGAAAAAAAAGAATGATGTGAAGAATTAATTGGTTACATTACGGATAAGGTGAATTATGATTTTATTACAAACCTTTTTCAATAAATAATAAATAATATCACTAAATAATTACCTCTTTTGATGTTTATGTTTGGTGCTTACGCCATGTCGGTGAAGTTTAGTTTTTTGTACAAGCCTATGGTAATTTGAACATTTCATGATTGCGCGTATGAGTGACTTCCGTTTACTATCCATTTTACTAAATTGAGCGAGTGTGAAAAAGAAACTTATCTATAAAAATTCGTGAGTTGCTTTGTCGTGTTATCTATGCTTGTGATCATTAATTTGTTTTGTTAAAACAAAATACTTTCGCTTTGATTGCTTGAGGGCAACCAATAAGCTAAGTATGGGGGGATTTGATAACGCTCCAAATATACATAAAATATCCCTCGAAAATACATTAAATATATATATGTTAACGCGTGAAATATTGCAAAGTTTGCTTGTTTGTTGTGTAATATTCATTTCAGGACCAAAAGTGAAGAAAAGGACTAAATGTGCAAAGGTATTATGTTAAATGCACTAACGGTCGTAATATGAAGAATCTAGAAGAGAATCCAAGAAAGAATTAATGAACGAGGCCAAAGTGCGGCACACAATTCTTTTTGTGCGGCGTACTTCACATCGAAGTAAATGCCATTTAATTAAATACCAAGTGCGGCGCACAATTTCCCTTGTGCGGCGCACTTATCCTGCAGTTACTCTAAAATCATAAATGATTGCAATGATTGTGCAACCTTTCACTCCCCTAATTTCTCCAACTGAAGACCCATGGATGTGTATAAATAGAGGATGAAATTTGCTTATAAATCATCTCCATTCTTCTTTCTAATCATTACATAACACACAACTCATTTGTGATCAAGAATAGTGGTTAGGAAAGTGTTCTAGGCGAATTGTTGAAGAATCACCTTGTTCTTCATCATATTCTAGGTTATAATCAAAGGAAGTTGTGGTTTGATCTCAGAAGGGTATGTTAAGAAGTTGTTATAGTGGTTATAGTTGAATTTCCGGGTTGTTAAAGTTATTATTCAAAGGAAGCTCTCAAGAATCAATATATTTTGCTATTTGAGTTTGGTATTAACACGTTTCCCTACTTTTATATTATGAATTCTGAATTGCTCATGCTTGTTATGTGTTTTGAATTGATGAATATGGAGTTGTTTAACATGTTTGTTTCGGGATTATGGATTAAACGTGGATAAACTAGTGAATTTTGGAAACTATCAATATAAACTTGATGTTTTTACACTTGGACTTATTAATCATCATTTGATCATCATTCTAGTCCAGATTTAGGTCGAAAGACTCTAGCTAAATGATTGATTTCCATGTTGTTTGTCTATGACAACTAGATACGAGCCTTGTGAGGATTGGCTAACAAAATGATCATTAACCAAGGGTAAAAGGGTTTAACGCTTAACCTCATGTCTAACGAACCTGGTTAAGAAAGTCCATATTCTTATTTTCTAAACTTGAATCAAACTTAAAGCATTTTTGTAATCAAAAGTAAAGACAAAAAGGATTTTTTATTATAATAAATAGACAATTGTTTCAGTAAACTACCCGTTTTTTTAATCGATTATACTTTAATTTTGGAACCCGTTATCCATCCAGGTTTATCCATATTTATTCTCGTTCCCCTAAACAAACATAATTTTACATCTGGAAGTATCTTGAAATCTTTAGATCGTGACAGTCTATAAGATTTACCCCATTCGTAATATAATCGACCTTTTCTAAGAATTACCAATCCCGTGGAATGACCTGGTCTTACCCTAAACCTATACTATAAACGAGGGTTTACACTTTACCCGTGTGTTAGTTGGAAATTGGATAAAACTAGTATTATAAATTTAAAGCTTTAATAACACATCAATAATTTTTCTTGAAGTTGTTTAACTTTAATACTTGGCCACTTCAAGAGGGACGTGTGATATCAGAGTTGCGGAAGCTTAGAAACATATGCTTGAGCTTTCATGATTTCTTTGAATGTGTTGGTCAAGTATGAGCATGCGGTAATGAACTTGTCTCTGTCAGAACAGGATGACACCATCTCCACCTTTATCTGAACCTGTAATAAAACAGTTAGCAATAAAGAGAAAATTTGATTTAAAAATCATTCGACGTGTTACATAGTAAATGTGTTTTTGTAACACATCAAAAGTTTTAAGCTTTTGTCAAAGTTCATTAATCATCAATTCGTATACTAGAACAAGCTTTTGTCCTGTTGACACAAGTTTGATCCATTTAAGATCTCACAAGTCACCTACCAAGAGCTTGTTTGATGTTGGCTCTAGCAGGATTTCCATCTTCACCGTGATACTTAGGTATCACTCAGATGTTCTGGCAATACCACAAGGATAATGCGTAGGACTCTTATGATAATCCTTGTTTTTACATTGTGTGAAGAACAAGTAAAATGGAATAGTATCCTAATGAGATTAATTGATGATCTCTTGGCTCTAGACTCAATTGTGCGTTTTGGTTTTAGTGATCAGAGGCTGGAGCGGACTGCCACCTTTTCAATATCAACTAACTCGGAGTGAGAAAGTCAATAGATAACGTGTTTAGTCTCCGTGAGAAATGAAACAGAAATCTTTTGAGAGATTCTGAGTGGCTAGGGAGGGTTGTGCATTGCATCACTGGGTCCATGACGGCTTTCTTCAATGTCAGCAATCATCATTGTGATTCTAACAGCATATGTATTGACCCGGTTTCTGCCTAAGTGTATGGAGGGCTTCTTTCTTTTCACCCTTTATCCTTACAATTCTTTTTCATTCTTCAACCCCTTCAGTGCTTACCGAGACTTCATAACTAGTACCTTGTTGGGTTTGTTCCAGTACTAGCTCCATCTCAGTCGGCACTATTCCCTTATTCTCACTTTTACTCCTTTTTTATGTCATACCTAAGGACTTCTACACTAACTAGTGGATTGTCCCTGGGTAGATCCCTCTGGTTCTGGCTGGATCATGGGAACTAATACCTAACCTTACCAACCTTATAACTCTGATAAAATTAAATACATGATCGGTCTTTTTAGTACAGTTCACCTTGTCATAAAACCAATTAAAAAACTCAATCAGGTACTTGTGATATAAATATTAAAGATTTTAGTACCTCGATTGTTTTTGAATTTTCAGAAACGCTCCCCCTCAACATGTGCATCGATTAAACAAAAATGTTTAGCACAAGGAGGATGGAGTATACACATGAATCCATAAAGTCACATTTTTTATCAGTTTTCATATTTAAATCACATTTTCTCCCTTTATCAAATATTTCAAACCCTTTGATATTTTGGATATCAATGGATTCAAATATGTTGGAAAACTGGGAGAAAATATGCTGATTATTCATAAGTCGAGTGGGAAACATATTAATGCTCCCCCTTAATCTTTGAGGGTACATGTGACAAGTATAAAAATATTGAAAGATTTTAAGTTTAACGAAAAACTCTTGAAAAACTTTATACTTGTCACTGAATACCTAAAGATACCCTACATGATGATAAGAATGTACAAGATATATTATACAAAATAAGATGATATTAACTTGAGTATCGGAATGATGAAATCATTCAGTTCTCTGGATAAGTCTGTAGTCAACATCTCTTAACCTTCCCGTGGAAACTAGAAGGGGGATTGAATAGTTTACAGGTTCGTTTTCGTTTTAAAAAACTTTGCTTACAAAATATGTAGATTCGAGTTGTATGTTTAACCAATTCACAAT
>BQNB010069235.1:0-28215 GCA_026074375.1 Tanacetum coccineum | reverse complement strand
CTTGGATCTTGAAGATGAAGAGGATGATGACCTCATGGATCTAGGGTTTTGTGTGTTTTTTATTTTGGGGGTTCTTTGGTTATACGATAAGTGTTGATGTATGAATCTAATTTTTAAAGAAACAAAAAACGTAACAAACTTACCTGTTAATTAAGATAGGAAAAAGAATGTCGAGTGCGGTTTTACTTTTTAAAGTTTTCCTAAACAAAAATATGATATGAATTGATCAATATATTTTATGAGATTCGTATGCCCTCTTTGGATGACATATGACGATATGTGCATATGTCCTATTTGCTATATAAATTGTTTATTAAGCACTTTTGTGACTTTTCTCGTATAAATAGTTAAACACTAGTAGAACGTCGTGTCAAAAGTTGATAATATTGTTTGTTCTGATTAAATAAACAATCTAGAAAAAGACGAACAAAAAAGGGGTTGCAAGTTGCCTAATGTTTTGTCGTTTAGCTTTTTTAAATTTGAGAAAATCCAAATTTCTTATTTCCAAACTCAGTCCAATAATGTGAAGGAAATGGTTATTAAGACCCTCTAAAATGATTTTAACAAGGTTATAAACTCGCGTTTCGGCTGCAAGGTGTTTGCTTACGGAAGTATTCAAACATATATTTCGTATATGTCGTAAAACTGTCTTTGTTACAAATTTACAACGTAATCGGCAAACAATAAAAATATTAAAGTATATCAATAACAGTAGGATCATTGGTTACCAGACTTCTGAGACGTTCTTCAATTATCATCTGCTAAGGGCATTAGCCGCTCCAAAGCTGAACGTGCAGTAATTTAAAAAAACGTAAGTAATTAGTTTAGATACACATGACTCCATTCAAATTTCCGTACTATAAAAAGTAAAGTTTGGTATTTTACATGCATCAATTGTTTCTTGTGATTGGCCCTCCATTGCCGAAACTGGTCCTTCTCCTATTTCACCCTCTGCTGTAGCTGAACCTGTAATGAAACAACACAACATTATTAGATTACAGTCTGAACAACATAAATAAGTAAAAATATCTTATTTTTCAAGAAAAAATAACTATATTACCTCATTCCTTACCTCCGTAGCTATTTTGACACGAAATGCTTTTCGGTCGCCCTATATATTAGAAGGGCTTCTGCTTTCTCTTCTTCTCGCCTTTTTCCTACTGAAACATAAGTCAAGACCACAAATTACATCAAACAATGAAAAGTGAATAAAAATGAAGCAATATAATTAAGAAGAATTGTTACAAACCTTGCTATCTTTCGTCGAAGATAATTGACGCGTTGTTTAAACGACTATTAGGATGCGACAGTAACAAATGAGGCTGTAAACCCCGTTGAGGAGACGTTAAACGAATGACTGAATGCTCAAAATCCAACATAACCTCTTTTCTCAATGATCTTGCCGAACGGGCATTACACTCACTACCCAAACCACGGTCCCATCCGTTAGGTTCTACTACATCAGTAGATGCATTCTCTACCAGCACGCGTGTTTTTATATTCTGCCAAAGGTCTACGCGCCATATGAACGATGTTCGATTCGAATATGCGGAACCTAAAATAGCTGTACACAAAAAGAGGCGCCCAAAAAATTATGAACATGTAAAAACTATAAACGACCGTTTCAAATATTCAGTAACAAAAGTAAAAAGAAACATATACCTTCGCTTTGAGGTTGCGTCGGGCAATAATAGATTTGTTCTAAGCATTCGGTACATACATCAGCATTTGTGTTGGTGTTACAGAATAAACGCGCGCGAAATTCACTACGGCGAGCATCTGCTACTTTTTTTTTTATCATAACTTTTAAAGAAACGAATAATACCTTGACTGTGTTCTATGTATTTGCCATAAAGTATCGTCATCGCCCCATAGAACATCATATCTTGATTGTAAATGAAACACATATTAAAAAAAAATTGTTTGTTATTCTACTAACATTTTCTCTAAACAAATCCAATGCAAAAGTATGGTGAATTTCAAGGACGCCAAAGGAACCGACATGATATTGATTTGTGTATGGTAACTTTAGTTTTGGGTAAAAAACATACCTTCATCTGGGAAGAAAGTAGTATTTATTTGGTTGACGAACACATGGGTAAACAAAGCTTTCTGGTGCGGGGGAAACATTATCTATCTATGGTACCTCCCCTAAAGATTGCCTTTATTCTTGGCAGTGAAACTATTCTTTGGCTTTGGTATATCATGAATTTCATCACTTGTATTGTTCTTGTTTTGGCTTCAGGAAACACAATACACAAATACTGGCGTCAGCCAATTTTGACATAATGACAGTGATAACGATAACATTAATTATAAGATTCCACAAATAAGAAAACCGAAATGTAAACACAAAATTATACAACCCATTTTGGGATTCTTGGTAATTCTCCTGGCCCTGAAGCCTCTTTCTAGCCGATGCCAGCCTATCAGGACCAACATTTTGCTCCTTGTGTGGTCGCTGTGAAAATTCTGAGAAATCTGAAAGCATTTCCAAATAATAGTTATAATTACATTAATGAGTAGGTGGTGAATGTAAGAGAGGGTTTGGGTTCGTTTTTTTGCACAAAAAAGTAGAGGCAAATTAGAAGCTTAAAGATAAGCACATTAGAAAATAGTGTTTTCATTTCCTTATGCTGAAAAAAATGCAATCAGACTCGAAAAGAGGTGAACAGGTTTAAAGGTGTCAATCAAATCCATATTAATCAAAGGAAACAATGACACGCTTCAATCGTATATAATTTAAATTAGCCGATAAACGTGTAAAAAAGCTAATCCAAACACCCCTTAACATCAGTTCTAGCAACACTCTCAGACATATTCCTTCTCATTTCGGAAACACAATACACAAATACTCGGGTCAGCCAATTTTGGTGGTTTGGGGATCTGTCATTTTTCAAAAAAAAAGAAAAGGAAAGAACATTTGATCAATCCAAAACGAGCTATTTTGTCATCCATAAAAATTAACCGTTTTGACTTGTAAAAGTGTTTTTGACTTCGTCACTGCCTCCTGTTTATGGTCTTAATACCAGTTATAGTTTTTATAGTAACCACTTATCCAAATTAATATACATTGAGTTAGACAAAAAGTTGTAACCGATTGTTGGTTTATAGAAAGTTATATGGGATTTATGTATTCCTTAGCTCTTAATCATGAATGTTTGTATGGAATCGGAAGAAGGGATTTCTTGTATTTCTTAGCTACTAAGAATGGTTATCTTTAAATGAGTCATTTTTTAAAGGTTCATGATATTATAGTTTGTTTAGGTAATGAGAGTATGTATATACATGTTGGAAATGGTTATTTAATAACCCTAATATTACACATAATATTCTATGAGCTGTGCAGCGGAAATAAACTCATATAGCAACTAAAATTAACATAAAACATAAACGGAAAACGTACCTTTAGCAACCAAGCTAATAAAGAAACGAGAGCTTCTTGAGAATACGCATGTGTATTAAACCATGCGAAACTGAAACCTTTCAAGTTGCTAAAATAAACAACCTCTACGTGTATCCACACTACACGTTAACCAATATCACCTTAATGTTAGTTCCACGAACCAACGAATGAAGAATACTAGAAATAGTCAAACTCAAAACTCCTTTCCCATAGGGGAGTTGGTTTCGTCGACCACCAAAGAGAAAAGAGAAGAAGGGATGAGAATAATGAGCTAGGGGATCCTCTATTTATACAAGATATAGAGCCCTCAAGTTTACCTATCCCACCGATGTGGGATAATATGGTTTTCTCTTCTTTTTTAGCCTAGGTCGGTCGAACCAACACCAAACATACCCTTGGTGTTGACATTTTGACCTTTCTAATATTTATGTATAATTACATACTAATTAAAAAGCCTTATAGTTAATTATTCGTAAATGAACTAATTAACGACCGTGAGTATTATATCGTTGGAATATTAATATACATAATAAATATACACTTATATTATTATATACATTAATCGAGTATTAATACATATATAATAAATATACACTTATATTATTATATATAAACCAATAGAGTGATATCTAAGTGTATATGTGTGTGACCCCCGTAGGCTCACGTATTTACAGCCGTATAAATATCCATATGACATGAGCATATCCTAATAGCTCTCACTTGCGAATGTCATGGTCATAGAATATAACTTACTAACATTGAAGATTAGTCTAACAACATCATCATTGCTCCTAGAAATACCTGAGTATGGTTTCAGTAAACATCTCAGCCATCAATGGTTCAAGTTAGTCATATCCTTTTGTTTCAGATACAATGTTAAATATGGATATGGATCAAAAGTCAATCCATAGTTTAACGATTCTGTTTCTCGCATCTGTATTGATCTAGATTACCAAATGTAAAAAGAATCATCTTAACTACACTTTGGTTGTGACCACACAAACATCTGATCAACCCAACAAGGGGCTCAGTAAGTATCTAACTCTCAAACACATGGATGAACAAATTCTGTTTGACTACAAGTGTCCGTCATATATTTTAAATTTCTGAAAGTAGTCCTTCTAACTACCTTTTGACAGTATAGCGGTAGACTAGAATCAAGAAATGCTATCCATATACGCAAAACATGCTTGCATATCAAGTTTGAGGATAAACATAACTTTCACCATGTGTGTAATGGACCCAATGACGTTGATCCATAAAGTGATTAACATATGTGGGGTATCCAATATTCAACCTCGTTGAATATCATGTAAAGTAGGCATAATCATCTCTACATATTCTCCAGAATACAACCAAACACTCATATTTGTCTTATCTTAACAATATTCCCATATTGTTAACTGACAATGGATATAGTTTAGAAGAAATAAATTTATTCAAGGATTTAAACATGAAAATATAGAGCATAGTAGTATAAATGAAAACGATCATACCATGTATGTTAATTCATTATTTAATACAACTGCTTACAGTTCCATTATCCAAATACCAAACAAGATCAGTGCATGACGATCCTAGTTAAATGTCTTATCTACAACAATCAACTAGGTCATGATCTTGTGGGACTTAGAGAATACTTATTTCAAAAAATTCATAAATAGTGAAGTTCTTTGAATAATATGATGATTGTTATTTTGTAAGTGTGCACTCACTTATAAGTATTTGTGGAAACTAGAGGGGGGTGAATAGTTTAAAGGTTTGTTTTGCGTTTTAAAAGTTGGCTTTCAAAATACTTAGATTCAAGTTGTATGTTTAATAAATCAACAATATGAACCAATCAATATAACAATCTAAACTAAAGCTAAACGACAATGACAATAATATAAAGAGATAAGGAAAGGAACAATCAAACCAAGACGCCAAGATTTTATAGTGGTTCAGCAACGAAGCACCTCTTCGCCTTACTCCACTCCTCGAGTATCCTACTCAAGATTTCACTATGTCAACAAGCTCCCTTTAGGCGGAGAAACCCGTTTACACGTCGCTTACGATTGTTTTCCGAAACTAAGCTAAATGTCGAGTCCTAATCTTAGCTAGAACCAATCTACCACTTCACAAGCAATATACAATCACAAGATCTACACTATCGTATTTATACACAATCCAAATCACATAATTACACAAGATAATTACAATAGAGATTTGATACTTAGAAGAAGAGAGGAGATATCACTAAATAACAATTTGTTTCTTGGCGAATACGAATATTCTTCTCTTGAACTTGATAGAAGAATGAGATGGATGAGATGAGATTAGATCACTTGAAACAAGATCAAAGGATGTTAGTGATCAAGAGATTTAGAGAGAGAAAGAAGGTTTTTAGAGAGAGAAAATTATCAGAAAAATTCGTGCAAAGAGGAATATTTTTCTGTTGAGAATGGAGCAGTATTTATAGATAGGAAAACCCAACGGTCACTGGGGGCGGTCTTGGCGGTCCCAGATATATCTGGGGGCCGCCGTCCCTATAAAGGGGCCGCCTAGTAGACTACGCTTCTGTTTTTGTCTTTTTGTGGAAAATATTGTATCTGGTATGGAAGCTTTCATTTTGGGGGAAAAACCAGATTCAAATTTTATTATTTAAATAAACCATTTTCTTTTATTTAAAAAATATTTATGTATTTTTATTTTGTAAAAATACTTTTGTGAAAATGTAATGGTTAAGAAAAAATATTTTCTTAATCACTAATCATGCTTAATAATTTGTTTGTTCATACCTTAAGTGATTAATCTTAGAAATGGAATTTTACGATTAATAATTTGTAAACGTTTATTTTTATTGTAAACGTTTTTACATTTTGTTATTATCAAAACGTTGAGAGATCGAAAAATATAAATAACGTTTTTAGACATTATTTGTATTAACAATCTCCCCCTTTTTGATGATGACAAAATATAAACTCATTTTGTATAAAATTAAAAGTTTCAAATTATTAATGAGTTTCGTTCCATTTCTCCCCCTTTTTGTCGAATTCAAAAAGGATGATCGTCGAATTGTAGAAGTGAGAAAGAAATCGACGATATCAAGACTCCCCCTTGATGTATGCTCCCCCTCGTTTGGGGCACCAAGGGATCGATCTTACGAGAATTGTTTGCTACAAAACAAGGTTAGAGGTACAAGTGCAAAACAAATATCCTTTAAACATAACACCATAGCAATACATGCAATTTAACCACAAAGTAATTTCATTCAACACATAATAGACCAATACCGTAGTGGTATGATCATTACAAGATAAAGTAAAAACTTATTAAGGCATATAGCTTAGACTAGTAGATTCTTGAAGTCTAAGGGATGCTACGAGCAGAAGATGGGATGTTTATTATTGAGATGAATTTAGCATTATAAAATAGTCAATTATAGTGAGGAGGTAGTTATTGAGGAGAGAAATAGAGTGGAAGGACCAATAATGATATATTTGATACGATTAAGATCATCTCTCAATGTATCAAATAGATCTCGGGTTTGCAAGCAACAATGGCATAACCCCGAGTAAAAGTTTACTTGATCTAAAGTAGGTAGAGGGATACATGATGAAGTAGGAGGTAAGGGATTGGTGGCTTCAATTGCTTGTTGTAGGTTAATCTCAAGGAGATTGGATAAGTAAGGAAGTTCATGTGCTATTTGGTTTTGAGTTAGATTGTGTAGAGGTGGGGGAGATGACAAAGAATTGGTTGTTATAGGAGAGGTAGGTGGAGTCCTATTTGGTGGAGGAGATGGTGGTGATGGTGGAAGATTGTGACTTTGTCTCTAAGGTTCAAAGATAGCCCTTCGGTGTTTTCTCGAGTAAGCACGAGAGGATTTTCCAGAGGATGACATTGAGATCTTGAGGAGAAGTAAAAGATTTAAAAGATAAGAGGTGATTGAGATGGAGAAGAATGATGTTCATATATAGAAGAATTTTAGTAAAGGCATGGTGTTGAAGAATAAAGATTCCAAGAAGTGTTTAGTTTAGAAAGGAAAGAATGGTTGGACCTAAGGGGAATAGGGTCAAAGTTGCAGAAAGAGAGGAGACAGGATAATTTCGTGGTTCCCCTGATGGCGGTCCCATAAACATTAGGAAGTCCTATATATATTAGGGGGCCGCCCTCTAAGATTCTAAGGAGTGTTTAGTTTAGAAAGGAAAGAATGGCTGGACCTAAGAGGAATAGGGTCAAAGTTGCAGAAAGAGAGGAGACAGGATAATTTTGTGGTTCCCCTGATGGCGGTCCCATAAACATTAGGCGATCTCATATATATTAGGGGGCCGCCCTCTATTTTTGGGGGTCGTTCTCTGGAGGATTACAAAATTTTCTAAATGTTAATCGTTTTTCAGAATATCCTAAGAAGGTTGGTGATTGTGGCATTTCCGTCTCTTTAAGAATCATGTAATCTAGCTAAAAGAGAAGAGAAAGCATGCAATGGGGCCAAGTAGAAGCATATAAATGACATAAAGGTCCATGAAATGTCATATAGCAAGCATGAATAATGACTAAGACAAGTTATACACGTACTAGAATAACCGAGATAGAGGTTAAAGAAGTATTACATAGCAATAATAATAGTACGTATGTCTAGCAATAATCCTTAATAAATATCTCAACTAGTATCCGAATCATTACTTGAAGCTTCTTCAGAGGATATGGAGATAATTGCTTGAAGATGAGTAGGATGAACCCAAGGTTTTATGGATGGCCAGTATGATATGTATTTTGATTTTTGTAGATGAGGATTAATTTTGATGAGGTGGTCATATAGACGATTTAGAATCATTCCATATGGCATTAGAGAGTTTGGTTGATTTTTAATCTTTTCAACTCGTTTGGTTAGAAAATAGGCAAAGTTGAAAGGAGTACTTGTTAGAATGCAATACATCATGTGACATGATGATGCAGGAAGAAAATTTGAGTCATTTTGAGTGCCAAAGGCATTGTCTTGAATGATTTCATTCTATGATTTCATTCCAAGATCTCATGCCATGACGATGTTCTTCTCTAAGAATTTTGTTTGGAAAGATGGTTTGTCTAGTTGTTGTGATTGATTGAATAATTTCATCTGGTGTTGGAATGTGTGTTTGATTCTTGATTGATTCCCAAAGAGTTGAGAGATGAATCTTCAGAGTAAGAAAATTCTCCTTCACATGGAATGGAAAGAATTGAGGCAAGTGACTCTAGTGAAAATTTGAATGTTCTTTTTTATGCCCAAAATTTCAAAAATATATTTTGATCATTATCTCTAGTAATTTCTGTTGAATAATAAAATTCAAGCAGAAATCTTGGGCAGATTCCTTCATGGAGTTCATATATACTTTGTAGTTTGATAATTTGAAACATGATTTGAATATTGTCATATTTAGTAGATTCAGAAGATACGGGACGACCTTTATGAATTGATCTACACTCAAGATTTTGAATAAAGGGTTTTAAGTTATTGGGAAGATAATTTTCATTTGAGATTTTTGGAACGTATGATTTGGTGTACCATAGTTCTTCTTCCAACGTCATTTCACCTAATTAAAAGAGTGCCAGTTTTAGTAAGGTTTTCTCACAGAACTAGGTATCTAGTGTGTGCCTAAGTATGACAAATGTGGAGTAACGATTAACTCGACCTAAAGTATAAAATCTTAAGAGTTATTCCAAACGCTCCTTATTTTGATTTTGCTCATCCAAACATGTCGAAAAATACATATGAGTTATGTATCTCAACCTTTGTTCATGAGATCTGGTATGTGCTTAATCACACATACCTTTTACCTTTAAAAACGAGCTAAAATAACCAAAAACGGGCTCAAAATGCCAAATATATGCTTGTTTTGCTAATTGGTTCGAAATCAATTTTTTGACAAACTCACTAATGTATGCAAATCCTATGTCTACGGGAAGCATATTCGTTATACATTATAAACTATTAGTCATAATTGTACAAAATTGAAAGAAAAATGAAAAATCCCCAATTTTAATTTTTGTATTAATCATGAACCCTATACTCATATTGAAAGAAATTACATGAAATGACTTACAATTGATGATCTTTGTGATATTGTGGATGATTATAGGTGTTGATTAGATCTTCAATTTAAGTTTTAATGATTGATTTTGAGTTTTGGGTTTTTTTTAGTTGTGTTCGTCGCTGCAGAGAAGAAAGGGGGTGTTTGATTTTGTGTTTTGAATTTTTTTAGCTAAGTGTAAAATATGGTGTCTGTTGTTGGTGGTCCCGTATTGTCAGGCGGTCCCAAATATATTGGGGGGCTGCCGGGGATATAGGGGCCGCCCTCAGTGAGGCATTTTGGACTTAGTTTTAACAAAAATTTTACAAAGAGGAGTGACGTTTTAATTTGCATTTTGCGAATTAAAAAGGCTTAAGGTACTTCGGATGAAGTATTTAAGTTGTTACGACACGGAATAGAATCGTCGGACTTGATGGAGACACGAGAAGGAGAAGCGGAATAATTGATTTAAGGTTTAGAATGTGTTCCATCATTCCTAAACCAAGACGTAGATAGTTAAACGATTCACGTTTAAGGGGTTTCGTAAGAATGTCGGTGATGTTGTCGACGGACTGCACTTTTCAATTGAGATATGTCATTTCTGGACATTATCACGAAGAAAGTGTTGTCGAATTTCGATGTGTTTGGTTCGAGAATGTTGCACCGGGTTTTTGCTAAGGTCAATCGTGCCTTTATTGTCGCACATGATCGGAACGTCGTCGAGTCGAATGCCGTAGTCGATGAGAGCTTGTTTCATTTCCATTTTTAAGGGGTTGGGGCTTGTTGTCATGCCTTTCTGGCGCTTACGTATTCGCTTCGGTCTGTGGATATAGCAAGAGCGGTTTGTTTTCATTCCGAGGAAAACACACAAAGAATGTCAAACAACATCCACGAACATACAAATACCGCTAGGCATCTTTCGGTCCACATAATCTCCCGTGATCAGAGTCGGCTATACTACTGTTTCTTTGCCGATCCCACTTAGATACCATAATCCTATGTGCGTAGGTGCCTTTATTGTTTCAGGAAGATACGCTTAACCACTTCCACGGTGAGAGGTTTTGGGATCTCTTGGAAGCGCAAACACAAAGGCAGACACTTAACATGATATCGGGCCTACTTGCCGTTAGGTATAATAAACTACCCTATCATGCCTCGATACTTGGTAATATCTACCGACTCACACTCTTCGTCTTTCATGAGTTTGGTATCAGAGGACATGGGGGTTTTCATTGGTTTAGATTTTTCTAAGCCAAAATTTCTTAAGCATTTCGATTAATATATTTTAGATTGAATTAAAGGAAAATATCATCTTCCACTTCTGTTTTATTTGTAGTCCAAAGAAAGAAAAGTTCAACCATTCCATGATCATCTTCATTAACTCGTCATGCATGATTTTGGCAAAATTCTATCACACAGTCTCTGACAAGTCGAGCGAATATAATGTCGTCGACATATATTTGAACAATTGATGAGGTTTGAAACTTTTCCTCTTAGTAAAAGAGTTGTTTCTACCTATTCCCATTTTATATTCAGGTTTAATAAAAAAGCTTTTAATCTGTCATATCAAGCTTTGGGTGCTTGTGGAAGCACGTTATAAAGCTTTCTTTGTGTTTATAAACATGATCGGTTTTTCAACGTTAATGAATCCTAAGGTTGTGCCACGATTCCTCCTCATTGATAAAGACGTTAAGGAATGCACTTTTATCCATCACATTTAGATTACCTTAATGTCTAATAGAACAGGCATAAGCTATAGTATACTTAATTCCTGACTCAAGTCTAGCAACTAGGGCATAAGTTTCATCATAATCGATGCCCTCTTGTTGATTATAGCCTTGAGCAACTAACCTAGCCTTATTTTGAGAAACAATACCGTTCTCGTCTAGCTTATTTCTAAACACCCACTTAGTTCCTATGATTGTCATATTCCTAGGTTGTGGAACTAACTCCCAAACGTCGTTAGCAATGAATTGATTTAATTCTTCTTGCATAGTGACTATCCAACTTTCATCCGCTAAGGCTTCATTCACATTCTTAGGTTCTACAGTTGATATAAAACAAAACAAGTTACTTTGGTTTTGGGTATAACAAGAATTATGAGAAAGTTGTTGACGAGGTTGTTGCAAAATACGGGCGCATCGATATCCTTGTGAACAATGCAGCCATTCAGTACGAAAGTTCGTTAGAAGAAATCACCGAGGAGAGGCTTGAAAGGGTGTTCAGGACCAACATTTTCTCTCATGTCTTCATGTCAAGGTATGTGCATCATCATCTTCTAATTGATATAAGATGATTTGATCGAATGTCACTTTGAGTGATTCTTCGACTTTCCTAGTTTGTTTGTTTAGGATGATGTAGGCTTTCTATTTTGAGAATAACCTAAAAAGACACCTTCGTATGACTTAGGGTCAAACTTGGTAAAGTAATCTTTGATGTTCAAAATGAAGTACTTGCTTCCAAACACTCTAAAATAATCTAACGTATGTTTCCTACCTCTTAAGAGTTCGTAAGGTGTTTTTCCTAGAATGGCTCTAATGAGAATTCGGTTGAGAATGTATGTTGAAGTATCTACGGCGTTACACCAAAACTTTTGTGGTAATGATTGCTCATTCAACATAGTCCTACTCATTTCTTGAAGTGTCCTATTTTTCCTTTCGACCACGCCATTTGATTGAGGAGTGCGTGGAGCCGAGAAATTGTGTGTAATACCATTGGCATTACAAAACTCTCCAAATTGCACCTCATTATCAAATTCTCTACCGTGGTCGGTTCTTATTGACACTATTGAACAACCTAATTGGTTTTGGATTTTCCTACTAAATATTTCGAATTGATCGAAAGCTTCGGTTTTATCCTTAAGGAATCTAGTCCAAGTATACCTAGAGTAGTCATCTACTATGACTAAGGTGTAACGGTTTCCTCCGTAACTCCGTACGGCGGATGGACCGAAGAGATCCATATGGAGAAGTTCTAAGCATCTAGTCGTTGAGACTATATTCTTAGCTTTGTGACTAGCGTGAGCTTGTTTTCCTATTTTGCAAGCATCACAAAAATGTTGATCAAACTTAGGTAGGTTTCTAACTAATTCCATAGAAGCCAACGATTGAATGAGACGCATGTTTGTGTGTCCTAATCTCCTATGCCACAATGTGGAATTTTCATCAATCGTTCTAGACAAATTTGATCATTTGGCTTATTTCCTAATTTCATCACATATAAGCCTTTCTTCCTAATACCTCTACCTATGACTTTATCGTCCTTAGTGATTTCACTATCATGTTCAGAGAAAGTTACTCTACACTTATTGTCACATATTTGTCCTATACTTAGCAAGTTAAATCCTAAGTTATCAACATGTTCTACATTATCTATTTTGAGAGAGTCATTAGAAATCCTACCTTTGCCAATGATGTTACCGCGAAGATTACTACCAAAAATGACGTTACCTCCATTGTATGCCTTGTAAGTAGAGAAGAGCTTTCGGTTGCCCGTCATATGTTTAGAGCATCCGCTATCCTTGATCCATTCGTCGGGCTCCAAGTCGACTCCAAGGCACATCTATTTATATAGTACAATGACTCAAACATTTGGTCCCCAATATCTCATGGGTCCAAAATTGTTAGTACTAAACATCCCTTGCATTTGATGCAATTGGTTGGGATGAGGAAATGGAGAACACATTTCCCATGGCATGTAACTTTGACGTGGAAAGTTGTTCCAAGTTACGGGAAAGCCATGAGGTCAATTTTGTCGACCAATGTTCCTTTTTGGTAGCGGTGTTTTGGCACGAGGATAATTATTATTGACTCTTCTAGGAGGTGGAGTTTTTGATCTAAAGTTTGGTTTCGAAAATCCAACTTCGGGCTTTGAAAATGGCTTATAGAATTGTTTAACTTCATTGTCACTAGCAACTGGAACTTTGGCTTTGTTTACAATTATGTGTTTTGGTCTAGGATCCAAAATAGATTTTTGAAAAGACACACTTTTCTCAGATCCAGGCGTTGCTGGTGGCGGTCCCATAATTATTTTGGGGGCCGCCTGGGCACTTTGAGGGCCGCCCATATTTATGGGACCTCCATCAGAGGACACTTTTTTCTGAGCTTTCACAAATTTTATTTCCTTAGTTCCACTAGATGATGCTTCAAATGAATTAAACCCTAAACCTAGTTTATCCTCGGAGGGTTTTTGACTACTTAACATTTCATTGAAGCAATGAGTACTCTTTTCAAATTTATTTAATCTAATGGATTCTTCTTTAAGTTTTTCATTCTTAATTTTAAGTGTGTGACACTTTGCACAATCGAGATCAACTATAACTGATCTTTTAATTTTCTAAGCTCGTTTTCTAGATTATTTCTAGTAGCTTTTAACTTTTTGTTCTTGGTGATTATCTTTAGACTCATTTTGCATAACTTATCATATTCGTTGTCTAAAGCTAAATCATCAATTGATGAGTTTTCATCACTAAAGTAAGATGATTCAGAACATACCTCACTTGATGCATGAGCTACAAGACACGTTTCATTTTTGACCTTCTCATCATCTTCTTCACCGCTATCGCTCCAAGAGCCTCCGACAAAAGCTCTTTGGTTCTTATCTTTCGGTGGGTTTGGACATTCTCCAATAAGATGATTCGGGTCGCCGCATCTAAAGCATTTTCTATTACTTTTATCGTTCTTTTCATCACGGCTTCTTTGGAACGTCTTTTTGTCGTTCCGAGGTTGTCTCACGAATCTACCTCTTCTTTTAAAGAACTTCTTGAAGTCTCTTACCGCCATGGCGTACTCTTCGTCTTCGCTATCGGAAGTCGAACACTTCATCACTAGATTCTTTCTTAGCCTTTAAAGCAATAGATTTCCTTTCAACTTTTGCTTTGACTATTTCGGAATCTTTCTTGATGATCATTTCATGAACTTTGAGGTTCCCGATAAGTTCATCAATAGATAGTGATGTTAAGTCTTTCAACTCTTCAATTGTTGTGACCTTTGCTCTTCATTTAGGATGTAGAGCCCTAAGAAACTTCTTACGTAGTTTCTTGAGTAACTTCATAAAGAGCTTTTAAGACTTTAGTTTGTAATAATAGTATTAAATCTAGCACAAGCCCTATCTATAGATTCGTATTCTTCGGAAAATGACGAATTGTCATATTGTTGAACCAAAAGGTCGATCTTTTATCTTTGACTTGGCTATTACTTGATGGGTGATTAACAAAGGTTTTCCAAATTCTATTTGCCGTTGTTACACATGAAAATTCTTTCATATTCTTTTCTTGGCAAAGCATTGTAAATAACCATTTTTGCTTCATTATTTTTCGCAAGTCTCTTTTTGAGATCATCGGTTTGTTTTTCAAAAGGGATAACCTCATCTAATTTGGTTTCCGGATTTTGTACAATAGGTTGAAAAAATACTTTTTTCACCATTTGGTAATTAATGCCAAGATTAGATTCTTTTTTTTTTGTAACATATGTCTAGAATCTATTTTTTCAATAAATATAAAACTATTGCTTTCAAAGAGTGGTGGTCTTTGCATAGATTGTCCTTCTAGAATTAAATTTTTCGGATTCCCCTAGATCCGATCCAGGCTTTAAAAAGACAGTATATTTTAAAAATATTAAGTGACCTTATGTAACACCCCCAAAATGGGCCACAGCGAAATATGATGTTCCGGGGGTATTACTTCATAGGTTAATAGCACAAGATATGAGAACGACCTCTAAAAGAGTCGTTTAAAAAACATACATTAGATTTCATAAATTGTTTGTTACAAAAGCTCATAGGCTTAACTTGTATCACATGAAAAAGTATAGATTCACAAAAAAAAACATAACAAGTATCCAAAATGTATGCATGTAAATAATTTATAGCGATATGACTTCAAAAGACGAAAACCACCCAATGTAACATGACTTGCACTTATTAACTTGAGAAAACAGTTTTAAACTGTCAACAATAATGTGGTGAATTTAGGTTTATAAATTAAATGAAGCGGATAGCACGAATTTTCCTGTAATAAAGCACGAATACAATATCACTAAATGTATTACGATCATGCACTAGCTCATGACACTGAAGCTAAACAATGTAATGTATATCAAAATACATATAAATTGATGTGCCCAATGTTTAGATGTTCAACCCGTAACATCTATAGAGTCCGAACAGGTATACAATTCGTCGTTTCCGGCCATCCGGTAAACTAGCAAGTGCTACTTACCCGAACGGGGATGTTAATTCCAAATAGATCTATTCATAACATTCGCGTTTACAATCCAGTAATTAACAGTTTATGATGATGGGCATAGTGGGTTATAGCTCTTAGGCAAATGTAATTATTTGAATTTAAAATTGTACTCTGCATCCCTTTTGTAATAACAAACATGAATCTCATCCCCGAGATTTGATAGATATTAAAAAAGTTGTAAGAGGGGACTATAAACTCACAATCAAGCAATGATAAAAGGGTAATAGCATGGTTAGCAGCACGAAAAGTAAGCAAAAGACTTTATCCGCAACCTAAGTAAAAATAATACATATTTACTAAGCAGAAAGTATAAAACTAAATACTTGCAATCTCGTTCCTAGTGTGCGCTTGAGCTCCATTTAAAATAATGATGTTTGAAAGTAAATTCTCATGTTAAAGTGGTTCAACTTTATTGGGTCAATGCGGTTCAACAATATAAAAGTTAATTTACGTATTGGCTTTTTGGAAACAAGGTCACATATACTCAAAAATGTTAGTTTAGGTCAGCCTTTGATTTGGTCTCTAAGTGTGTTAAATAATTAGACGAAATAATGACGTTTAACAAATTGAATAAGTGAAATTTTACTACGTTTTATTATTTGACGACTTGAAGTTTTACAATGAAATTATAGATTCGTTAATTAACGGTAATGAAAACTAAAAATACATTTGACATCTCGGCCAGGTCATTTATAACTTTCGTCTTTTATTTTTTGCCCTACGAGGTCGTTTAATGGGTTAAAAACGGGGCTAAAGGTGTGTGTGTCGCAAGGTTTGACAATTTTCAGACTTAGAGAAATAATTGAGTTTTATTCCAGCATGTGCTGACTGCGAGGTCAGTGTTTTGGTCTCAGTTTGCGACTTCGTTACTCAACGTTAGGACGAGATAAAGGTACCGTTGTAAACTAGGCCAGGTGGACTATAATTCATCTTTTATAGGTTGAGTGTGTCAGGGTCGTTAACGGGGTCAAAAATGGGTCGAAAGGTAGGTGTTCTCGTAGCAGATTGAGACCATTTGCACACCAGGTGTTCGACATATTGTCAACACCTGTGACGAACAGCCAACTTCATATGCAAATTGCGAGTTGGTTACTAAACGAAAAGGACTGGTTTTTATTCCTAAATGAAGATGGTACTTCAGGCTTTATGTAACATTATTTGGTTCGTTATTTCATTTGGTAAAAACGTCACAATAATTCGAGGAAAACGTCTCGCTAGTCGTTTACAGAATAGTGGAAAAATGACAGTTTTCACGCCTAGCTTTGAGACTTTCTATCTTCTTCATTTCTTGACGAAAACCAGTGATTCCAGGGGCAAAATAATTACTACATGTTCTATTTACGAAAATAATTAAGGTTCGCTTTTATGCTCAACTTCTAGGGTCGAATTATACACTCAAAGCTTCCCGTGTGAGCTGCATTTTTGTAGGCTTAGTGTACATGTTTTCTTTTTACTCCCACTAGTATGCTCAAGATATAATTTTTGTTTTTATGATTTCTCTACCCACGCATAACCCTGGACCAAGCCCATAGTAGTTACTTAGAATTTATAAGGTGTTTTAATGTTTTATTCGAGTAGAACATGAAACACAAAAATATATGTTTTTGTTTTTAACAGGTTTTCAAGCACACTACTAATGACATATAGATTGCATATTAAAGATAAGTTGATAAGGTTGATAGATCCACAAAACGCAGTCAAGAGATGGAACGCCGAAAGAATCTTACCAAAGAAAGTGAGAACGCACGAATCTTTTTACCCCTGAAGTATCACGAACCAAACACCCAAAACCAATAATAAACTCGTACTATTGCACCTTATGAACCAAACGATTGCCCCTGCTCGTCTTGTCGTGGTGTGGTGAGACTCTTAGAAAAGACGAACCCAAAGAAAACTAATTAGGGTTTCTTGGAGTTTTAGGGTTTTTAGGGTTTATGGAGAAAATGGAGGTGTAAGGGTTGTGTGTTTTGTATATGAATCGAAGGATATAAGGTCAAAGAAAAACCAAGGTATGGATAGTATGATGATAACTGGGGTTGTGTTGTTCTCTGTGTTTGCAAAGAAGCAGGTAGAGGTTCTTTATGCACAAATGAGAGGGCATGCATAATGTTCATCCATTGAGTCACGTTCCTTTGTTAATCCAAATAGGGTAAGGATTTTTGAGGTTTAACATGGTCAAGGTACATAGTGTTTTAAAGGTGAATACTTTTTTGAACGTGGAAGCAGGATCAAGAAAAGGGGCAGCCAAATTATCACGAGTGTGTTTAGGTTTTATAAAAAGAGGATTATGGGCTTTGTACATTGGGTAATAGGGTTATGGTAAGAATAGATTTTGTATCTCTTTACCCAATTTAAATGTATTTACCGGTTTGTGGAGTTGAAAATGTATACACGAAATTTTTGTCTAGTTTGTAGGGATTTTATTTGTTTCTTGAATTGCCTAAGTAATTTTCTTATTGTGTACCATTTTAAACAAGTGTAGAAATTTAAAACTTGCTTGTTTAGTCTTTGAAATTAAATGCTAGATGGTGGTGAAAGGATACGGATGACATACATTCGATTTTGATTAGTTAAGTCGTAGAAAAAGATGATAACTAAGGTCTTTAGCTTAAGCGTAGGCTTATTCACGATATTAAAAGGCCTTGGTTAAGTTTTACTTATTAGGGTTTAGCTAGGTGATTTAAAATAAGAGTAAACATGTAAAAATGTTATAAATAGAAAGAAAATAGAATTATTGAAATTGTAATATGACCTGAAAACACGAGGCGTTATAGTCTTCCCTCGTTAAATGAGCCTTGTCCTCAAGGCGTAAGGTCGCCGGCACTTGATTGGCGTGGTGTGTCTTGGCTGAGAGATGTTGGGTATTTTCTGCTTGAATTGATCTCTACGTTTCCCGGTAAAACTCAGGACCTGTTTTTTTAGAGTTCCATCTAACCGTAATGACTGGATGCGATTCTCTTTCAATAGTTTTGATTCAGAATCCATAACTTCTACTGGTTCTTCCACAAAGTGGAGCTTGTCATCAACACGTAGTTCTTCCAACGAAATTACAAGTGATTAATCGGACTGACACTTCTTCAGATTTAATATGTGGAACGTGTTATGAACTCAGCTTAATTGTTGTGGTAGCTCAAGTTTATAGGCAACAGTTCTGACTCTCTCGATTACCTTGAAAGGGCCGACATATTACCTAGGGCTTTAATCTTCCCATTGCCACAAACGCAAACCCCTTTCCAGCGTGAAACTTTTAACATGACTTGTCACAACTTGAAGCTCCACGGTTTATGTCTCATGTTAGCATAGATCTTCTGTCCGGTCACGAGCAGGCTTGATTATATGCTTTGATTTGAACGATCTTCTCAGTGGTTTCATGAATTATTGCAGGACCAGTAAGCTGAGCATCTCCAACTTCTGCCCAACACACAGGTGATCGACACTTTCGCCCATACAGTGCCTCGAATGGTGCAGACTTTATGCTAGTATGGTAACTGTTATTGTAAGAGAATTCCACTAATGGTAAATGTCTATCCCAACCCTTTCCAAAATCTAACACGCAAGCGCGTAACATGTCTTCCAAAGTTTGGATAGTCCTCTCACTTTGAATGTTAGTTTGGGGATGATAGGCCGTACTCATGTCTAATCGAGTTCCCAAAGCCTTATGAAGTGCTTTCCAAAATAGTTGACGAAATTTTTACTATCACGTTTGGATGTTAATAGAAACAGGCACACCATGTCGGGTGACTACTTCTTTCATGTAAAGCTTCATTAATTTCTCCATAGGATCAGTTTCTCTCATTGGTAGGAAGTGAGCAGATTTTGTAAGACGATCAACGATCACCCAAATGGTATCATAACCGTTTGCCGTCTTAGGGAGTTTAGTGACAAAATCCATGGTGATTTTCTCCCATTTCCATTCTGGAATCTCTGGTTGGACTAGCAAACCAGAAGGTTTTTGATGCTCTGCCTTGACTTTAGAACAAGTCAAGCACTTGCTAACATAAGTGGCAATATCTGCCTTCATGTTAGGCCACCAATACAATTGCTTTCAAGTTTAGTACATCTCTGGCAGGAACCAGGGTGCAATAGAATATTTTGACTGATGGGATTCGTACATGATTAGAGTCCTTAAGTCACCATAGCACGGTAACCAACTCCTGTTGTTTAAACATAGAGTTCCGTCTGCACGGGGTTCCAACTTTTCTTTTGTGAGGTCTTGTCGAAGCATACCTCCAACATCTTCGGCAGTGAGGTTTTCAGGTTTTTTATGCTTCGTTTGCGCTTCTAGATTGTTTGGGAAGATTCTAGCCAATAGTCATAAACTAAGGTTGCGACCTTAAAGGTTAATCCTTTCTGTTATGCTTAATGCTATCTATCAACCACGTTTTCGCCCTTCCCGGGTGGTAGCGGATTTCACAATCGTAGTCACTAAGAAGCTCTAACCATCGTCGTTGTCTCATGTTCAACTCTTTTTCGTCAAGGATATGTTGTAAACTCTTATGGTTGGTAAATACAGTACACCTTGTTCCGTATAAGTAATGTCTCCACATCTTAAGAGCGAACACTACAGCTCCAAGTTCCAGATAACGAGTTGTCTAATTTTTCTCATGGATCTTCAGTTGTCGAGAAGCATAGGCTATAACTTTCTCATTTTGCATAAGCACGACACCCAAACCCTTATGCGACGCATAGCAATAACAATGAGTTTTTGAATTCCTTTAGGCAAGGCCAAAATGGGTGTGCTACATAGCTTTTGTTTAATCAATTGAAATGCGGCTTCCTCCTTTTATCCCCAGTCAAACTTCACATTCTTCTGAGTCAGCTTAGTCATTGACTTTGCGATTTTGGAAAATCCTTTAATGAATCTTCTGTAATAACCGGCGAGTCATAAAAATTGGCGGATCTCTGTTGGACTCTTAGGAGATTCCCAATCTTTAATTGACTCAATCTTTGCAGGATCTACATGAATGCCTTTGCTATCAATCACATGTCTAAGAAACTGTACTTTTTGAATCCAAAATTCACACTTGGAAAATTTTGCATACAACTCCTCTTTCTTAAGCAACTCCAAAATTAATTTGAGATGCTCTTCATGCTCTTCCTTGTTTTTTGAATAAATTAGTATATCATCAATAAAGATATATCACAAACTGATCCAAAATAAGGTTTGCACACGATTCATGAGGTTCAAAAAATACAGCCGGTTGCGTTTGTCAAAACAAAAGGGTTTACTTGACATCATAATGTCCTAAGCGTCCTAAACGCGGTCTTGGAATGTCCTCTTCGCGACTTCAATGATGGTAACCCCCCCCTTGATCGTAAGTCGATTTTCTAGTAGACACTCGACCCTTGAAGTGATAATCGAACACTGTCATCAATCTAAGGGAGTGGATAATGGTTATCATGTTAACTTGTTCAGTTCCTGATAATCTATGCACATACAAAATGATCCATCTTTCTTCTTGACAAACAAGACAGGGGCTCCCCAGGGTGAAGAGCTGGGTCTTATAAAGCCTTTGTCAGATAGTTCTTGAAGTTGTTCCGCCAGTTCTTTCATTTTTGATGGTGCCAACTGATAAGGCGCCCGTTTTGCTACAGGTGCAACACCTGGTACCAAATCAATTTGGAATTCTACTTGAGTCGAGCTGGTTGGACTACCTGAAGGTCTTCGCGGAAAAACTTTAGGGAAAGTCTCTGACAATCGGCACGTCCTCAAGTCGCTTCCCTTCCGACTTGTCTTTGGCTTCCTTTGTGGTAATGTGTGCCAAGAAGACATCACATCCCTTTGACAAATACTCTTGTGCTTTAGTGCACGAAATGATATTTAGTCGGGAGATTCATCCCTTGGTTGTTCTATTGCCTTGAAATTTACATCTCTCTTCCTGAACGGAACACGTTACAATCTTTTCATCATAGATGAACACTCATGATACTTTGTTAACAGTCCATCCCAATTAATGACGTCAAAACTACCGAAGTCGGGACAGCATCATAGTCGATGGTGAAAGGGTGGTTCATTGAAGTTACTAGGTGCAACACGAATTTCATGTTGTTAATCCTATGATTTTCCCATCGGCTAATTCTACATCATAATGACTTTCTAACGTAGTGGGGGTAATGTTAATCAAGGCACTAAAGGTATTAGATACAAATCTCTATCTGCACCAGGTATCAATAAAAATTTTAGGCATAAGGTTGTTGAGGAGATAATGTACGTCGATGCGTTAGAGTCTGGGCTAGCATCTCTTCCTCCTAAAGCATAAGCTCTTCCTTGAGCTGTGCCATTCCCGTTGCCATTCCCACGGTTCTTCAATTTTGGGCAATTCTTCTTTATGTGTCCAGTGTTACCAACATTCTTATAAACATGTCCTGTCTTTTGATTTTGTTGTTTGTTGTTGTTGGTATTGGCCGGGACAATTCATGGTAGCATGGTACCACTACCTCTTGAGGTTTCCCCACTTGGGTGACATTGCCGGCTTAGTGGTGGTAATTGCACTTGTGCATAGCGGTATATTTCCTAATGTCTATCCTTCTTTTCACCAGGGCCAGCAGTGTATGCCCTAGCTACATTTTGCTTCTTGTGGGGTTGTTGATTGTTTCTTGATGAATCATCAGCCTTCCTTTTGTTGTCATTCTGTCTTTCTGCATAAGTGCGTAGTTTCTGATCCATCAAATCGTTGGCCAACTCGATAGCATCATCAAGAGTTTTGGTGTCTTGAGACAATGACGTATTCCCATGAATGTTATCGGAAGTCCACTGGATGTACATTGTAACCTTTTCGGTTCATCATCATGAAATTTGGTGCAGATCAAGGCTAGTTCCTAGAAACGCTGCGTATAGGCTGCAACATCGTTTCTCCTGACCCTAAGATTTCATAGTTCAATTTCAAGTTTCTTAATTTTACCTTTTGGACAATATTTGTTCATCAACTTCTTCTTGAGAGTTCCCCAAGTCATAGCATAGGCAGCATCATGACCTAAGGTTCTTACCTGCCATGTCCACAGCGTTAGTGCATAGCATACAGAGTGCAGGTAGCGAACTTCACTTGATTGTCAATGGTATAACCGCTAATGTAAAATATTGATTCCATCTTTTCGATCCATTGAGACAGGCAACAACGCCTTCAGTTCCCTTGAAGTTTAAGGGTTGGCATTTCATGAAATTAGTGTAGGGAACAGTCACGTGCAGGTGCACGCTTCTGAGTCTCAACCGAACTGTGGCTATGCCTTCATCCTAAGTCTGGGTAGAGTTTCTTTGAATTTCCGATCGATAATAGCTTGATTAGATTTCTGGAGGTCATGGGTCGTTTTGCTCCTTGTCTTGTTACATGCATGGATTCTACTAATCAAAGAATACAGTGTACGTAAGATATAATAACAATGTTGAGATACAAATAGATATGTTAATATAATTACACCACACACAATGGAGAATGAATAAAATGACATTAACCATAACATAATACATCAACATTTCATAACATAATGTCGAATCGTACATGATTTGTTTGGATACAAAATAACACTAATGATCTAGTACAAAAAATGAAAATACGTCATAGAGTCTATTAGCTGGGAGTTACCCATAAAACTTAATAGACTATACAAGATAGCTAGAAATGAAAAGTACAACTAACAGCTACTATCGGTGTCCTCCACCGTATCAATCTGAGCTCTAGCCTCTAGTACATGGATACGCATCATCTGTCTGACTGCATCATCCTCAGCTCTCTGGCGCTGCCACTCCATACGACTCATGTGAGTCTCTAGTGTCTCAAGTCGCGCCAATAATGCCCTGTTCCGAGCCTCGGAACTAAGGTAAGCCTGGCGTACCTCATGCAACTCTGTCTCGTAAGCAGTCCTCTGGCCTCTCACTACATCAATCTCGAGTCTAATGTCTCTGCGGTCAGTCCGAGCGTCATGCAGCTGTGTATAGAAATCCTCACTCTCTTGCCTGCGAACCTGTGCCTGGTAGCTGACCCTCAAGTTGACTTCCTCAATGGAAGTCATCATCCTATGCTCAGAAGCCTGTAAAGCTCTAACATAACCAACATCCTCTGCTTTGTCAGCAGCTCTAGCAATAGTCCGAGCATCATGACCAGGACTACAAATCAAACCTAGTATCAACAAAATCATACTGACCTCTAGGTGGTCTAGCAGCAGCAGCAGCAGAACTCTCTACTACGTCACACCCAGGTGGGGGAATAGTAAGTACAAATCTCCTTCGAGGTGGCATGTCCTCCTCGGGGATGTTATCTCTCATACGGATCATGACTGCCCTATGACCTAGTGGTGCCTGGTCATAGGCAGGGCTGGTAGGTAGTATAGGTGCGGCAACATACTCAGCAATGCGTGCCTCTAAGGATGCTGACATAGATGGCTCAAGTTTGACAGTCTTTCGTGCCCCTACAAGACGTGTCTAAGAAAAAGGGACCCTAGTCTGAGGTGATCTAGGTGTAGGTGCAGACTCATCAGTCTCAAATGCCTCTGTATACCCAGCTGAGGGAACAAGGTCAACAACAGGTACCGCAGAAGGGTCGGCCGGAGCTAGGTGCTCCTCCTCCTCCTCGTCCTCTAGTTGGGCTCCTCGTCCTCATCATCAGTATCATCATAATCGTCTTGAGGGCTCAACATTACCATCTCTCCATAGCAGGGTAGTCAGTATGGTCCTCCTCGGGATCCTCCTCTGGATCCTCATCGTCATCCTCAGGCTCATCTGGATAATCAATAGAATCCTCCTTCATCGACTCTGAGTCAGTAATGTGTCCTGGTGACTCAGCAATCGGCGAAGCGTCATCAGCATAAGGCTGATCCTCGACCTGAATGTCATCATCTGTTGGTACATGGTTAACTCGGGGTGTCCGGCTCCAAACGTTATACGGTACATGCTCGTTCCACCTTCACGGGGTCAGGTACGTAAGCATCGGTGACAGTGGTGGTGCCTACCCTTGTTGGGCAACCTCCTCGTAGGGGTCCATCTCTGGAAGCTCGCCGACATTCACAAGTGGAATACCCCAATTGGGGGAAAACCTTGGGGGGTTCCACAATTCGAATTAGAGGAGATGGACGTTAGGTAACTGCAGAGTTGTTCCGATGAATGGCTTTAATCTGAATCCATAATATAAACTTGAATAAGTATATTATATAAGGACCAGCAGTAATATACATAATGTAATATTAACACATATATAACCTATGTAATCACTTAGTATAATCAACTAATGCTAAAATGATGCATGACATGTAAGCATGTATACTAGATGCAAACTAGATGCAACACTACTCGTTTGCATGTATGTCCCTTTGAAAAACTTTTGACTGACGCAATGTTTGAAAAACGGTTATAGACCAAGTAAAAACATTTGACCTGGTTCTCTATAACCTTGGCTCTAGATACCAATTTGTAACACCCCCAAAATGGGCCACAGGAATATGATGTTCCTAGGGCATTACTTCATAGATCAATAGCACAAGATATGAGAACGACCTCTAAAAGAGTCGTTTAAAAACTGATACATTGGATTTCATAAATTGTTTGTTACAAAAGCCCATAGGCTTAACTTGTTCAACTTGAAAAAGTAAAGATTTCACAACATAACAATATCCCAAAATGTAATGCATGTAAATCTTTATAGCGATATGACTTCAAAAGACGACCACCCAATTGTACCCATGACTTGCACCTTATTGACCTAGAGAAAACATTTTTTAAATAGTCAATAATAATGTGGTGAATTTATAGGTTTATAAATTAAATGAAGCGGATAGCAAGATTTCCCTGTAATAAAGCAACGAATACAATATCACAAAATGTATTACGATATGCACTAAGCTCATGACACTGAAGCTACAGCGTAGTTATCAATACATGATAAATGATGGTGCCCAATGTAGATGTTTAACCAGTCACATCTATGAGTCCGAAATGGTATACATTTGTCGTTTCCGGCCAACCGGTAAACTAGCAAGTGTTACTTGCCCGAACAGGGATGTTAATTCCCAAATAGATCTATTCATAACATTCGCGCTTACAATCCAGTAATTAATAGTTCATGATGATGGGCTAGTGGTATATACGACTACTTAGGCAAACTCGTAATATTTGAATTTAAAATATACTTGCATCCATTTTGTAAAACAAACATGATCTCATCCCGAAGATTTGATAAATGATTAAAAAGTGTAAGATGGGGACTATAAACTCACATCAAGCAATGATAACGGAATAGTAAGGTAGCGGCACGAAAAATGAAGCAAAAGACTTTATCAACAACCTAAGTAAAAATAATACATATTTACTAAGCAGAAAATATAAAACTAAATACTTGCAATCTCGTCCCTAGTGTGCGCTTGATGCTCATTTAAATAATTGATGTTTGAAAGTAAATTCTCATGTTAAAGTGGTCAAATTTATTGGGTCAATGCGTTCAAAATGATATTGGAGTTTTTGGCAACTAGGTCACATATACTTCAAAATGTTAGTTTAGGCCAGCCCTTGATTTGGTCTCTAATTGTGTTAAATAATTAGCCGAACTAGTGCGTTTAACAAAATCGAAAAGTGAAATTTTTTATAAGTTTTCATTATTTTTGACGACTTGAGTTTTACAAGGAAAATTATGATTGATTAATCACGGTAATGAAAGGAGATCGGATAATTTATAATCAACCAATTTGAATCGGCAGGTCATTTATAACTTTCGTCTTTTAAGTTTTGTCTTACGAGGTCGTTTAATGGGTTTAAAAACGGGGGCTAAGGTGTGTGCGTGTCGCAAGGTTTGACCAATTTTCCAGACTTAGAGAAAATAATTGAGTTTTATTCAGCTTTGTACTACTGCAGGTCAGTGTTTTGGTCTCGTTTGCGACTTCGTTACTCACGTTAGGACAGATAAGGTACGTTGTTAAACTAGGTTAAGTGGACTATAATTCATCTTTTATAGGTTGAGTGTGTCGGGGTCCTTAACGGGGTCAAAAATGGGTCGAAAGGTAGGTGTTCTCGCAGCAGATTGAGACCATTTGCACACCAGGAGTTCGACATATTGTCAACACCTGTGTTCGAAACAGGCCAACTTCATATGCAAATTGCAAGTTGGTTACTAAACGAAAAGGACTGGTTTTTATTCCTAAATAAAGATGGTACTTCAGGCTTTATGTAACATTATTTGGTTCATTATTTCATTTGGTAAAAACGTCATTATAATTCGAGGAAAACGTCTCGCTGGTCGTTTACTTAATAGTGGAAAAATGACAGTTTTCACGCCTAGCTTTGAGACTTTCTATCTTCTTCATTTCTTGACGAAAACCAGTGATTCCAGGGGCAAAATAATTACTACATATTCTATTTACGAAAATAATTAAGGTTCAATTTTATGCTCAATATTAACCCTGTGTTTTCAAGTCTTTGGCGACGTCAATAACTATGCTATTTATTTTTTAGTATTTGTACGGCGTTTGCTTGTACTTTAGAATTATGTTACAATCGCGTAAGCTAAAAATTAGGTTCTATGTACACGGGCGCTTCAAGCAATTAAATGTTTACATCAAGCAAGGGTTTATCTAAATATTTTAAGGATAATTTATTAACCTTTGTTCATTTTATTTTTATTAGATACGTAAAGTGTATACGTTTCGCGATAAATTGCGTTTAGGCACTCCCGGAACCACAAAAACTTTCCTACGCTTCAACAAATACCCACTTTTATACCCAATACACAAAATTACATAAATATATCATGTATATCTTTATTATTTCCGAAAATCTTGTATCACATACAAGATTATACATGAAAAATAAGATAAGATTTCAAGTTGGTCAATTTCATGCCATACCTCATTATGGCAACACCATTCCTACCTTACTTTGACCAAGAGCCATACCATGACCATCCTTTGAGCCATGCTTGGACTCTTTGACTATAATTACATCCTATATACATGCAAGTAAACTAGCTAACACTTACACACTTTACACTTAACAAAAAAAAATCAAACACAACCTCTTTTGCACACTCTATATGCTACGGCATTTGGCAGCATTCTTCTAATCCATACAAAATTTTCTACAATCCATACACTTCTATATACACCTATTCTAAGATATAATAAGGCATTTGCAAGCATTGAATCATCATTTCCAAGTATTAATCAAGAAAAGGAAGCTAGGGTTTTTGTTAAGAAAATAAGGGTTTTCTTAAGTGCAAGCTTGGGTTTTAAGGCTAAACACGGGTTTAGCATTTGTTTCTCATCATCACCATACCTCATAAGGTCTACTTGAACTCTTTATGTTTTTATAATTTTCATTTTTATGCACATGATTATTGTATTTAGCTTAAATCACCATTTAGGTTTTATTCATGAAAATGAAGTTTATATTTTAAATGATCATTTTACACACTCATATACATGTGGTGTTATTACTTACATCATGTTAAAAAGGATGAGAAAATGTTGTATCATATTATTTTGGTGTAAACATAATTATGGGATAATTAGGGTTTTCATGTTTTCAAAATATGTTTCAAGTTAAAGAAATACTTAAGACATGT
>BQNB010069234.1:0-33565 GCA_026074375.1 Tanacetum coccineum | reverse complement strand
AATTTTACATCCGTGATGTAAAAGAATTAGCCTTGCTTAACCTATCTAAGTTTCATTGTACCATGTTTTGTTAAATAATGAAAACCCCATAGGGATTATCTTTATCATTCAACAATATTTATAATGAGAATTACAAAGAAACCTAGAAATCCTAATAGACCCAAACTCACACACGGGCTCGGGCCTTATAATATATCTCCTAATACTCCCCCTTAAAATAATGTAGTATAAATGTTTATAAAAAATAGTAATAATAAAAATAAATAAACATAATAATAAAACCAAACACCCATTTTCTTTTAATTAGCTCATACAAAACATTAAACCAAACACTCCCTTATTTTTATAAAAGGCTGGGAAATTATGTAGACAAATAAGGTAGTCAACAACACTATATAAAGAGTTCTAACCCATCTTAAACAAACAGTTACAACATATATCAAAAAATTTCACTCACTGTCTCCCTCTCTTCTCTGGTTCGACGCAACCTCCAACACCACCACTAAACCACAATCAAAACTCTTCCCACTTAATTTCAATCACTTAATCATCACTAATACATTAATCCCCATCATTCTCTACAATAAAAATCAACATGCAAGTGGTTTTTCAAAGATCTTGATTTTGTTAAGTTTTATTAATTATGAGTAAAGATCTAGCATAAAGGGTTTAAAAGGAAGTGTTATTGCAAGACTTTGGGTAAATACAAGTTAAGGCTTGGTCTTTTTGGCTTGTTTGTAGTTTTGGAAAATACATAGAACCAAGAGGGGTTTTGTGCCTTTGATCTTTCTTTGATCGTACGCTATTGTAAGTATTTTCTTTACTTATTTGTGATGATTAATTTTTATATTGTATGCATGTGTATAATCTAGTACTTGGAATCCATGAGTGTTGGCGCATGAAGTATTCTTGAGGTTAGATGGTTGGATTGAAGTCATAATAGATGGAGATAGGTTAGTCTAAGAGTGTTTGTGAAGTTTTGTGAAGCGAAATTGAAGTTTGAAGGGGTTTAAAGCCACCCATATTAGACCAGAAAATTTGTGAGTCGATTTCGAGTGAGTTAAAATTTGTAAAACTAATTTTGGTCTTACGATTATGATAGAGGACATCCCTAGTTTCATTTTGATATATGGCACGTCCCGTAACTCTCAAAAACGAAGATTTATTGGCCGTTAGAAGTTAGAAAATGGGTAAAAACGCGATTCAACACTAGTTTAAAATTTTGGTTTTCTGCAGATTCTGGAAAGGGCAATTTCGTCATTTTCTGTTGAGTTTTGGGTCTCGAGTATAACTAAAAAGTTGTTTAAAATGCCGTTTTACCTTTTTACAAGGATATCTAAGTCTAAAAACGCATATTAACGGGTCAAAAAGCTTAGAAATAGATACTACATTATTCTAAGAAAAATATGGTTTATGCAAAATCTTGTAAGTGTATTTTCATTATGTTCGGTCGAGTTTTGGGTCTCGGGTATAACTGAAAAGTTTTTCGGAATGTCGTTTTAGGCCAAACGCTAGTATACCCCATATTTAATAACACATTTTGGTGGGTCGTTTTTGATAAGTCAACTTAGGAAAAACATATATTTTAAAAAAGTCAAATTTGGTAAAAATTTAAAAATGATCCTTGGGCGTAGTCGAAACCGTTTGAACTTGAAATATTATAACGAGAACTATTTTATAACAAATAAGTCATACTTAAGCTTTTAGTTGTGTCTAAAATCGAATTGGGTATAATGAGTTAGAGTATGGGTGCGTTTATTGATTTTCTTGACCTTAAAAATAACTATAGAGAGTCTACTTTCCAACCAAAGTGGTTTCGTGAGCTAAAAGTGAGCAGAGGTTAGTCAAAGTGATTTTACGAGATTCATTGTCAAATCTGTGTTTGGGGTCAGATTTCTGAGTTGTGTTTGTGAGGGTAGCAAACATATCAAAACACATTTTAATTAATGAAATTTCTACGGGGTTTTAGATAGACAGGTTACTAAACTATCAACTTTTATTCGCCTAAGTTACTAAACTTTTTTTTGTTCATTTGGGTTACTGAACTATCGAAGTTTGACTTTAAGGTTACCGAACAACAAAAGTGTGTTCATTCAGGTTACCTCGTATACTGGCAACCGGGATATTATGTTTTGACCTTCTCCACGTCAGCTTTTTGTGGGCCCAATTATCCAACTCAGAAACTTATCAGGTTATTTGACATGTATGTTACTCAACTTTGCGAATTTGTTCGCTTAAGTTACTAAACTTTGTTGTTTTGTTCATCAAAAAATATCTCTAGAAAATACATGTTTTTATACACGTTTTTATCCATGTTTTTATATGCATTTTTATACGCACTTTTTTATACACGCTTTTATACACACATTGTATACACGTTTTTATACACACGTTTTTACACGTTTTTATACACACAATTATATATATATATATATATATATATTATATATTTTTATATTTTTATGCACACAATTTTATATATTTTTATACACACAATTTTATATATTTTTATACACACAATTTTATATATATTTTTATGCACACGTTTTACACGTTTTTATGCACGCGTTTTTATACACACATTTTTTACACGTTTTTATGCACACGTTTTTATACAGCTTTTTGTGTGTATAAAACCGTGTATAAAAATGTGTGTATAAAAATTTGTGTATAAAAATGTGTTTATAAAAACGTGTATAAAACGTGTATAAAATCGTGTATAAAAATGTGTGTATAAAAACGTGTGTATAAAACCTTGTATGTGTGTATAAAACTGTGTATAAAAATATGTGTAAAAACGTGTGTATAAAACCGTGTATAAAAATGTGTGTATAAAAACGTGTTTATAAAACGTTTGTATAAAATAAGTGTATAAAATGTTGAAAATGATGAAATTGAGAGGAAAAACACCAAGTGAAAGTTTATTCTATTACAATATTAACTAATTAAAGACCGAAGCTCCATCGTAGAGTGACCGAGCTTCCTTGTTCGACTCAATAAATTAAGGCTAACACCATATTTAATAACGCATTTTTACGGGTCGCTTTTGATAAGTCAAACTTAGGAAAAACATATATTTTAAAAAAAAGTCAAATTTGGTAATAATTTAAGAATGTTCCTTTAGCGTAGTATAAATCGTTTGAACTTGAAATATTATAACGAGAACTATTTTATAACAAATAAGTCATACTTAAGCTCTCGGTTGTGTCTAAAATCGAATTGGGTATAATGAGTTAGAGTATGGGTGCGTTTGGTTGGGTTGATTGCTGTAAATTCATAATAGGAATCTGGACAGATTTTTGAGTTGTCTTGCGAGAGTCGTAACTTAATCATCCGAATAGCTTTTATTGATTTTCTTGACCCTAAAAATAACTACAGAGAGTCTACTTTCCAACCAAAGTGGTTTCATGAGTTAAGAGTGAGCACCTGTTAGTCAAAATAATTTTACGAGATTCACTGTCAAATCTACATTTAGGGATAGTTTTCTGGGTTGTGTTTGTGAGGGTAGCAGCCATATCAAAACATTTTTTAATTAATGAAATTTCTACTGTAGTAATTTCATGATGTGTAGGATTTTCTAGAAATTTTCTAGATTTTATTGAGGAGTCTAAATAGGTCAGGTTAAGCCCAACTTTCAAGTGGTTACAACAGGTCCTTTTTAGGACACTTCGAGTCGTTAAATTTTGAAAAATAGTTAGACTTGTCAAACATTTTTGGGAAAAATACAGTAGGTTATTGACATATTGAGGTTGTTAAAATGGAGTATGGAAGGCGTTTAAGGTCGTTTGGTATTACTTTAAAGGTTGTCAATTGACTAGGAAAATCGGTCAAAATCAGAAAAACTTAGAATGTATTACTAAGAAGTTGAGGCGCGCACATGGATTTTATGGTATAACGTTATGCATATGTAGAATATACATATTTATTTATATGTGCAATTTATGCATTTTTCTTATAAGTTATATTCTTCTAATACGCACACCATTATTATAGGTCGCAGGTGAGGCGTTGTCGACGTTCTTTCTATGTTGAATTTCTCGTTTAATACTTCCACTTACAGTGAGTTTATAGCCCAACCTTTTCTCTTTTAGTGCTTTTCATAAACTATTTTCGGGGTGAGAATACATGCTCGTTTTACTAAGTAAACTTATTGATTTTTACTACTCAAGCGTTACATGAATATTTTTACTAAAGTTTTTACTTGCTTACTACATGACTTCTAATACATGTGTGATACATGGTTGTTTACTTATGAACTGATTAAAGCTTGATTTGCTTACAACACGATTTGAGATCATTGAATATTTATATATGAAACACAGAGTTTTGAACATATTTTTTGTTTTACTATTGGACACAAGTGTTTTAAATTGTATGCTATCCAGATTATTGCCTAAGTTAGCACATTGCCATTTAAGTCCCTACCAATCATGAACCGTTAATTGATAATGTAGTAAGCGTGAGTTTTATGGATAGATCTATCAGGACCGACAATCCTCACCTTGAATTTCTCGTTACAAGTTGACCATGCTGCATATAACATTGTGATGAACTTTTAGGTTGTTGGCAAGCATCCTATACTTACGTAGGGCACAAACTAGTTAAGGTTTCGAGGTCATGAGCTTAGTGCAATAATACATGTTTTGGACTACTGAATTTGTTTCGTAGTCTACTATTACTTAAATCTTGTGGTCCACTACTGAACATTACTTGATTTATTAAATCACTACTTGGATTTCAAAAGTAATACTTTGAAATATTGTAACGCTACTTTTCTTACTGAGATATTACTTTTTTGGGTAAAGGGTTACCCCGGTAAAGTATATTAAAACAGAAAAAGTTAAGTACAAATGGAATGTAGCTGAAATGCCACATTAACCTCAAGCTAAACAGCTTGATAAACACCTAAAACTTGTGCTTATGGCATGCCATAAACACTTACAACTATGGAAACAACTAGATGAAACTAGAGAAAAATGACTCTACAAAACAAGTTAACCAGCAGCAGCCATGAAAGAACTTCTACCGCTTTTTGTAAATAGGTTAGCTGTTTCATCATACACAATTTCAACTTCTTCTTCTTCATCTTCTTTTTCAACATTCAAGGCAGAAAAAGAATTTGACTAGGTGATATTATCTTTATTCAAAGAATTACCCTAATTCTTCAACAAAGATGACGGAATAGATTCATTACCCTTATTAGTAGCTCCCTTTTTTGGTGTGTTTGTAGTCGCCTTTGGCTCATATCTAACAGTTTGTTTAACCGAAGGACCAGCAAACTGATCACTATTATTAGACTTGGATTTACCTTTTCTCTTCTTCTTTTTACCCACCGTTTGGAATCCATCATTAGTCTTCTCAACAGTAGAAATAAGTAGAGACAATAGGGGGAGTCACCACCTTTTTAGGACATTGGTCGTGAACATGACCAAATATCTTGCATACATCACACTTGGGTGGCCTCCATTCATATTCAACACAGATGGTTTCTTTGGTGAAATCCTCCCCAATAAGGGACGGAATACCAATATTAACAACATCTACAAGATCAGCCTCTGAACTTACCTCAATTAAGCACCTAGCAAAACTACTCCTACCCTACGAATCATTACACATGGAACTTGTGTATGAATTAAGCATAACAGGTTTACCAATAAATGTAGCGATCAAACTAATACCATCCTCTTTAAAAACTTGAGTAGGAGCATCATGTAGTTTAACCTATATCAGAATGCGAGTCAATTCTTCTTTAAGAAATCTGGTATCCATCGACCATTTCTTGAGAATGATCAGAGACTTACATATCAACCAAGGAGCACCCTCTAAAACAGCTTCTAAACCAACCCGAGAATCGAATTTAAAGAAAAAGAAGCCCTTATTATTCATCATGATCCTTTTCAGCCCATGTTTTGCTCAGTTATTTCTAGCAAAATATTCAACAATCGGAAACGTCATTCTCTTTCTAATAAAGTAGCCATATAAAGTGTGTTCAAAACGTGTACTAACCTTTTTGAAAACTTTACAAGGAATAGAAATGTTAACACCATCAAATATGGGATCAGCCACCAAGGGATGAAAGTTAGAATTAACTTTTGGTTGGTCCTTAGCACTTGCACCCGCAGCTACAGCATATGATGTTGAATTGGTATTGATGTCCACCGACTGAACAATAAGGTCACTAGGCAAAACCATACCAGGCATGTTATCATCAGCATTAGGGTCTGGAGCCTTAACTGATGGGACACCCTTCGACATACTATCAGATTCATTCAAGATAACATTCCTGTAAGCCTGAATTGAATTACATATAGTACCTAATGCATCCAAGGTTTCCATACGATCATCATTAGTCATCTCGGATAATAACTCATCATTTTTACCAGCTTTAATATCATTTATCTGCATGTGCAGGTCACCAACAGTTGTTAATGGAACTTCAAAAGTGGCAGCAACATCAATATCATACGGTCCTCGAGGGGGCATGATAAGAGTAGCACTAGGAGAAACCAAAGGAGAAGAGATCACCTTTGGATTGCCATCACATGTAGCACCAGATTCATCTAGGTTAACCCTAGTAGCAGTACTCTCTCTCACAATAGCCACCCCTCTTTAATCCATCAAACCAGAAAGAACATCAAGTTTTTCATTCCCAATTGAGCCCTTTAACTCCCCTCTCTTATCACCCATTACCACCGTAGCTTACAAAGAACAACACACCCAGAATACAAGTCGAATAAATAAAAAAGAGGACAACGTCTTCCTCTTAAACGAAAACCCTTGCAGAAAGCTATGGTCATAATTAAAGCCTATGAATTACTAACCTCCAGTCATTGTTTGTTGACAAAGATAATGAATGAAAAGAATCAATCAAACAGTAACTTTAAAAAACCCTAATTAGCGAAACAAAAAGATCCTTAAAAAACGAAACCCTAATGCAAAAAACAACCAAGATCCTAAAAAATAGTGTTAAAGCAATGATAAGAGAGCAATAAACACAATTTTTTTAATGAACCAAGATCAGAATTAGATTAGAGAACGAATTAGAAGGATGAAAAAATATTGGCCGCCATTAGAGGGTTTAGGGTTTTTTTTGGGTCGGAGTAATTGGGTTTTAATGAATCCTTTTTTTGAATTATTTTGCAATTAAGTTCCTACTTTTTTTACTGAGATGTTACTTGATTTATTTCAATACTGCTTTTACTTAAACCTATGAATTCACCAACATTATTGTTGACGTTTTGCATGTATATTCTCATGTTATTATTTTGCTAGCTAAGCTTTGGGAGCATTTGAGCCGCGCGGATATATTTTTGAAGGCTTTACAATTTGATTACCATTCGACAAATGTTTTAAAGATATTTTCTATTGCATTTAAATGGGACCTATTGTAACTCTAATATTTTATAAAATTTATCGAATGGTTGACTTTTCAAAACGTCTTACTTAGAGTCGTATTCTGTAATTGTACTTTATGCTATGAAGTAGCACCCCAAAGTGGTATTCTGATGTGTTGTGATTTTTAGGGGTGTTACAGAGTGGTATCAGAGCTCAAGTTATAGCGAACTAGGTCGTTTTCAAAACCTAGACTATAACTGTTTTTAAAAAAAATTAAGAGCCTTTCACCGTTGTCTGATATCCGCGCGCGCATGCTCTCTGATCCCATATAAACTCTCTTTTTTATCTCTACTACTATTTACATGGATAATGAGTATTTAACACTTGGCTATGATTTCGCTCTCTTACGTCTATCTTATGTCGTCTTACTATTTATCTTATATCGGCCCGTTATATAAATATTGATCATTCCGATTATCGCGTACTTCCTGATTTCTCATTTACTCCCTTGAGCATTGATACTGTTATTATATAAGGGTACATATACATATGGCCTACTTTCTTTTTGATCCCTTACGATTAACTTCAAACTTTTTCGCGACTTTGCCTTATTCCCTTTTGATGATATCGAAATTCGGCGTAGTTTGTCAATTCCACTGATTATCATATCATTCGACTATGAGTCTGAACACTCTTCTTATGCTTTTGAATCGCATATGTTGTTTTGTAATCCATCGTTTTGAAGTCTTCTAGTTGACGGGAGTGCGACTTCAACTTGTCTCTGCGGATTGTGCCGTCTTTTGGCACTTACCTTTGGAACGCGATTGAGTAACGTCTCATTATTCTTCTCGTTACTTCTTATGATTGTGAAGAATCATGCTGCCAAGGAGACTCCTTCTCAACGTAACATTGTTTTGATATTGTGTTTTGCGTCAGTAATGCTTAAGTAGGCTAATGTATAATTATCTTACTGGAATGGATTAGGACGCCTCCTCATTTGAATAAGGAAATTATAAATCATCGAACCATAAATTTCTAATTCTTATTTACATGGATTGGGACGCCTTTGGATGTAAATAAATTTGTAAATGAGTGGGCTTAAGGGTATAACATTCGTACGAACAACTTTCTTTCGATTTGTAATCCGTTTGTACGAATAATTCATTTTCTCCATTCATCTAATCATTATCGTTATTATCTTAATATGAATGAGACTTTAGACTTCTTTCGGTCGTATTTGCCTTCTATTTGTTTATATTACCAAATGTGTATCGACATGGCGTGTTTTCTTTTGTGTCTCTTTTGAACAGTATTAGTCCGTACGAACATTATGATCTTTAACTATCTAATCGCTATCATTATTACTTTTTATAAAATGACTAGTGAGTTCTTTCGTATCGTGATTTTTCGTTATATGGATTTTTTCGAAAATGTGTATGTCCGTCCACAAACCAACGGGTATAAGCAGAAAATTGAGCCACCGGGACGGCCCTCCCTAAGCTGGGAAGTTTGTAACATTTCGTATTTTCACGGTCAATATTAAATCTCGACTTCGTTTATATTTTTACTTTTGAGTAAAATTATGCATTTTCTTTTTTAGCCGATTTAGTAAAAAATCGTCGTTTTTGGCTATTCGCGAGCCGTGCTTAGGAATTTATCCGTTTAAGCGTTTAAGAAGTTGAAAACTTCATATTTTAGCTCCGGAAGCTAAATTATTCATATTTTAGTATTTCTCGATTTTTCCCACTTTTTTCCGAAACCGTGTCAAAAAAAGTACTTTAACACTTTTTAATATTTTAACTAAGTGTTTTAAATCTAAAAATATGTAAGTATAAAATTGGTTTTAGTATAGATATATATATAATATAATATATTATATATATTATTTATATGATAATATGTATATATGTGTATATATATATGTGTGTATATATATATATATATATATATATATATATATTTATATATATATATGTATATATATATATATATATATATATATATATATATATATATTAATAATATATATACTAATATGTATATGTAATATTTTATATATATATACACACAGACACATATAAATATATATATATATTTAGTATATTTAATATATATAATATATATATATAATATATATATTGACACACATATATATATATTATATTATATATATATATATTTATTACTTGATTTTATATATTTTTTATATATATTTCTATAATATACGTATATATATATATACGTATATATATATATACGTATATATATATACGTATATATATATATAAGTAATATATATATACGTATATATATGTATATACATATATATACCTATATTAGAAATTTCGTTTTTTATTTTTTTTTATATATTAGAAATTTTGGATTTTTTATAAAAAATATATCTTTTGCAGGATTTGAACCTGAGTCTGCAAGTTCACAAACAAGCACCTCAACCAATGGAGCACTCTAAAAGTTGTGATTGATAATTAAAAAACAAATATGTAATGCTTTAAAATTTCTCTTTTGAGATAAATTTAGAAATTATTTTGAGAAGATTAGTAAAAAAAACATATCTTTTTTTTAGATAATTACTCTTTATCAATTCCAAAAAAAAGCTCGGGAGGTTTTATGATTCCTATAGTTCTGTTATTGTTAGGTTTTCTTCTTTTTTTCGTTTATTTATTATGATGTTATGTATTGATCTTGAACTTAATAGGTTTAAACGTGATATTTATTGACCGACTAATGTCTTTATCTTTGCTGGAATACAGGTTCTTATGACCTGGAATAAAGGTCTGTACTCAACGCCTAATTATATGTCAATACCTGTGATGCTTAGGTACTTTAAAGATATTAATAACTTTTTTTTACAGAAGGCCGAGTCATATTCTAATGAGAACTCAGATGAAAATTCTTCATCGATTAAAAAGAGTCCTTGACAAAAAAGGCTAAGGTACTGTTCAAGGGTTATTGAATTGTAGCAGATATCCTTGGATTCCAGTTATTATTATACAAGCAAAGAAAAACTCTAATCGTACCATAACATATTTAATCTCATTCTACCCAGTTGTTTTTATCGTTGCCATGAATGATTTAAGTGAAATTCAGTTCTTTGATCATTATGTTGTACATTTGTTTCCACAGATTCGTTATACGGGAGCATTGCATTAGTCATGTAGGTTGTTTACATTCCCATTTCATGTACCGTCTCTCCTTTTTTCATAACTAAAAACCTGTTTCATAATTAGTTTGCTTGTGTTGTTAGTTATAAAAAAGTCGATAACCTATAATCTGTTGGAAAGACCAGCCAACATCAACTTTACTGTCCTCTTAAAACTGAAGCATTATGTATTCAATACAGGGTTTACATATATTCATTCCATAATCTGTGAATTTAATTTATTGGAGTATAATAAAATTTTAAGTATTGTTATGTTTCTTCTTTTTGTGTCGATGTATATGACATATATGGAGTTCATTCATTAGATAGTTCTTTTGTTTGCTATGGTATTCTAATCCTCCATGAGTTTTAGCATTGAAAGTTTCTTGCCATATCGAAGATTTAGATACACAAAAGAAATTGCAAGATCTGCGGTATCACCAGATAGCACTTGCACCAAACCGGGGAAGTAATCATCAACAATCCAACCAAAAGCACTGATTCAATAACCCTGCATCACACCCTGGTGGAGACCTAAAATTTCTCAGAATTGACTGGGTTAACAAGGTGAAACCCAAGGAGTCTTCACCAAATGTTCTATGGTATTCTAATCCTCCATGGTTTACATGTAGTTCTTGCCATAGAATTTAGATACACAAAAGAAAAATAAGATCGTGTTCACTGCACCAACCGGGGAAGAGATCACCACCAAGAAGCAGCTGGATCAGTACCTGAATCACACCCTGGTGGACCTAAAATTTCAGAATTTGACTGGGGAACAGGTGAAACTCCAAGGAGGTCTTCACGAATTGTTGAGAAAGTAAAACTAGCACCACCACCACTACTAGAAACACAACCAGTTAAGAAACAAGCCAAAGATCGGCTTCAAAGAGCGAAAAGAAAGATAAAGAACCTGAAGAAACCCTAGAGAAAGAAAAAGCTGAAGGGAAAGATGTTGAAATACATGAAGCAGAGAAAACTGATGACAACCAAAAAGACGAGGCTCCTAAAAAGATCATAGTGAAAGATACTGAGAAACAAGAAGCTAAGTCTGTGAATGTCGATAAAAATGTTCAAGGACTAACTATAAGTTTTAACAATTATGTTTGGTTGATAACAGATATACATATGGACAATATGAGTGGGAAAGTTGTGCAATGCGACACTTATCCAAAGGTTTTCGGCAAGGTATGATTCGCTACTCTTTCATTTATATCCTTTAATAGACTCTATATGTTTTACATTAACCTACAGCAACAAAAATCAACAGTTTAAGACTATTTTCATGTTAAACAGATTACTAGCAGATTTTGGAGTGTTCTCCGATGTCCAGGTATGTTATTCATTAGCAATTTTTAGCTGTTGTTTATCATCTCTAAATTTGCATTATAATGTCGATAATTGTAGCTCCATCAATCAAGAATACCATGATATGAAAGTAAAACATTCCCAAAGCAAGCTCCTGACAAAACTTATATGTGAAATAGTTACAGAAGTGGATGATAGTAACAAAGTATTAAGGATTTTAGGAACTGCGGCATCTACTCTAATCCAGCATGGAATTCCTAAGATCATCAAGGAGTGCCTTGTCAAGTACCCGGACATAATTTCGTACAAACGTGACAACCCTGACTACTTGGTCATTCAGCTTTTACTTTTGATTAAACACGGGAAAATTAAATTATTATACATTTTATCACACCTAAAATATTTTAATATCTTCAAACCACACGGTCGGTGCTTCTTCATGTTGTTATGGCCTTCATTACAAATAAGCACAAAAGTTTAGCTATTTCATTAATTTCATAATGTGTATTTCTAATATGGAGTTTGGAAGTCTCGACATGTTCTTATAGTCTTTGTCTACAAGGGGTGCTCTGCAATTGGTCTATGTGCCTCTGTGGTATCCCTTCTAACCAGTTTCAGGATGACCCACGAATCTGACATTTGATTCATTCAATGTCTCGGTTCATCAATCGAAGGATAAAATTTTGATCAGTAAATAGGCTTTTAGCCGATCAATCATATACATGCATTTGTTTCTACAGGTGAGTGGGTCGAAATTCAATTACCTAAAGAATGAAGCGGTTCTTCTAGAGATGACTCTTATAAACTAGACCCTATCAAAAGTCATGAAAAGGGGGTTTACTCCTCTTACTACCCCAGAAATTGCTAGATCTTTAGTGGTTGAAAAGTGTGGCTTCCAACCTCATGGCGATAACACTCAGGCAAGTTGATATCTGTTTTAGTTGTTAATATGTCATGAAAAAAGTCATAACTATATATATTGAGATTATCAACCTAGGCCTAATATGTATGTTCCAATGATGCAGGTTTACTCTATCGAGGGAAGTGATCAATGTCTTATTAGGACTGTAGAGATCCCTGTTGGGGGCATACACATGGACTCTATTCTTGCTAACTCGTCATTACCTATAAAGTATGCGGCCTTTTCCCATTGCTTTTGTACAGAAGCCGATGCAGCTGGAGTTGCTACTAGGTATTGACCATCAGATACCTCATAGTGTTATATATTCCTGTCTATTTCCATATCTAGAAGTTCGATTCTATCAGTTTTATACCTTTGTTATATAAGGATCGCTTATTTCTTAAATGTTCAAGACATTTGCAAAAGTCAAATTATTAAAAGAAACTAGGTGTATGGTCAGACGTAACAATTTCATTGGATAAGACTATTTTGCATTATTTTAAGTATGATTGGCTCTTCCTTGTTTTTAGATCAGGGGTCTATACCGTGTCCACCAATTTAGCAAGGTGGAGATGTTCATACTATGCCGACCTAAGGAAAGCAATGCCTACCACCAAGAGTACATCGAAATTGAATAGGCGCTCTTTTCAAAATAGGACTTCATTTCAAATGCGGTTCCCACTTCCTGATAATATTAAATGTCATCTCTTTAATCATTTGCAATTTGAACCTTAGCAAACCTGCGTCTCTTCTTCTCAAGATCCTAATGAACCACATAGGTATCTTCTTCTCCAAACCCTAACGTTGAAATTGTGGTTCGATCTTTTATTTTTTTTAGGTATTATGTATCTCTTATTTTAGTTTTCTACAAGCATTTCAATAATCTATTTGATTTCTACAAACACCTCCTCAAATGATTGTCCACTTTTAAAAGTGAATGATAAATTTTAATTAGTGGAGTTTATAATGCAATGCTAAGAACTATTATTGACAGGTTAATACTTCAGGTTTATCTATTAAAGGTAGATCGTAATGCTTCAAGTTTAATACACGTTAATACTTCAGGTTTCAGCAGAAAAATGTGCCCGTAATGCACATCATGGCAATGAGATCCTACATAAGCTTAAGCAACATTGTGCCTTATGGTTGGTCAAGTTTCGTGGTACTCAAGTTAATCTATTAAAGGTGTCAATTTGGCCATATTCAACGGATCGCTGCCGGTGAGAACACTATTGTTCATGTAAAAAATGTATCCTACATGTCATTTTTAACTTCTTTTCTTATTTAGCAGTATCTGCAGTAGCTGTTGTAGTAGCTTGTGATTAAGTACTTCATCTAGCAACATCTTGTGATTTTTGAAAAAGGATATTACAAAACTCTAAGAAGCCAAATCACATAATAGTCTAACTAAACTTATGTTGTTAACTATATAATAGATGATATTAGTCCCGTTAATTTTTTACTTGGATACTCACAAAACATGCCTCTTGAAGTCATAACACATCGTCAAGAAAAAGTATACAATGTTATATGGCAATCAATTAAATCACAAGGTTATTCCACACCCAACTTTTGATTGGATGAACAAATAAGAGTAACTCGTTAGCATTAAAGGCGAAAAGTTGGTAGCACCAGCCTTCATCGACTAAATATTGTTGAGAATGGTGTCAGCTCTTTTTCAAATGCAGACGTGCTACAAAATAAGGTAAATCCAGGTACCAGCTAAAAGAAAAACAGGTATGATTTCTTCTACTTTATAATCCTCTCCCTTTGTATGGGTGTTTGAATGCACGTTTCTCAAGTGACATTGTAACCAGTGAAATGAAATCAAAATAAGTTGTTGACATTATATATGATTTATCAGGCGATTGTCTGCACTGAGAGAGAACTTCAATGCTAAAAAATTAGGATTCTTAAAGTTTGATATACCGATAATGGCGTTGACTGCTACTGCAACCACTCGAGTTCGGGGCGATATTCTCAAGACATTGTAAATGTCATAGGATCCAAAGATTGTTCTGTCCTTTTTCCGTCCAAATCTTCTGTTTTCTATGAGATCGCTATCCTTTCTTAGGCTTTGCATGATATGCTTAATTTTCTAAAAAGAGATCTGTTTACGGATAATCCTTATACAAAATTTCTCAAGTGTTCCGATATTTCAAGGATAAGGCCCAAATAGATTTTTTTACACATTCAATGTTGAATGTGTAAAATCATAGTACTTTGAAATGAATATTTGCATCAATGATAAGAAATAGAGTATCAATATTTGAAACAAAGGCTTTTGTAAAAACGTTGGTTCAATAATATAACAAATACAAAACAGAGACCATACCAAAAATGTTTTTGATAATGGATTACAAAGGCTTTGCTACTCTTAAAGGTCGTTCAACTTATTATAACAAACTGGTGTATAACAAATCAGCATTAGATAACATTAATGAATGGTGCAGTTAGATATTAGTATTGAATAAGCCTTTGTAATAATAATCAGCATTAGCTAATTACCAAATTCCTGCAACGACGCACTTTTTTTATTGGCTGGGGACTTGGTGTGCGTGTGTTTGGGAGAGGGTATTTGACAAAGACTCTTTTTTTCTCGAAGTAGCTAACAGACAAAATCTCATGTATGGTTTTGTTTTCTTGATTCAATTCCCATTTACTTATGTTTTTGGTATCTATGACATATAGTAAACTAAATTACATAGAAAGTAAAGGCTTCTTAATCATTAATTATAATAAAAGAACAGAAATTGCAAAGAACCATGTATTCAAAAATAGACGCATTTGAATAGAAAATGAGCATGTGGATTTAATTCCGTTCATGGCGATAAGCACTTAGGCCAACCTGATGACACAAGTTTGCAGACTCATTGATACATCGGATTAGCTGATGACCAAAAGAAGCATGTGGCTTTAACATTGGATTAACTTATGGTAATTTGGTTTATCATTGCAGAGATCGAGAGTTGTCGAGTTCATGCCAAGAGGAGTTTGGAACACTTGCCGTCTAGAGGTAGATTGGATTATCACCGTTGTTAATGACTAAGTATAAATAGAATTATAAGCGTAGCTTTGTTTATTACCAGCCTGATTACAAGGGGAAAATATAAATAAAAAGGAGAAAATATAAATAAAAAAAGTAAAATAAACAGAGACACGTTTCACAACAAATGTGTGTCGATTAATAGTTTTTTTATTACCAGTTGCTAAATTTTGACCGGGTTGAACTTTGATCAACCTTGTCCCTCTTGACTAAGTTTAGTATCTTATTATTCCATCCATTCCAAAAAAACTGCAATGATTCTTTTTATAAAAATGAGAACATAATGGTTACATATGTTTGCTTGATTTCTCTTATCCGGACGTATCTTTAAAAATACTTAGTAGTCAAATACGTCTTGAGTTATATCTGCATTTTATGGATGGGTCATAGGTTACTTATATACATATTATTTATGCCAAGCGGAAAGCGCTTCAAATGATAGTTCAACTCTTAGTCTTAGCTTTGCATTGCTTCTTAAGTTTTGTAGCATGTAGACCTGAAATTGTAATATATTTTTAGGAAAATGTCAATTGAAGACAAAAGAAATGTTTGTTTAATATCAAATCACACACATACATATATCTAAACCAGTCAAGTTTACAACCTCAAATATATGTGCCCCTTCATACAATCAAACTATTAGTAAGTGTTTGATGTTACACAATGTTGCCTTAAATAATTCGTGCAGAGTGAATCGTTGTCTCTAGGGAAGTTAAAGTATTTTGTGAAATATGTTCTACAAGGTCATATCAAGAGTGATGCGGCCATTGAGCCACAAACAAAGCTAACTGAGCTCCACCAAATTACCGACAAACACCACTGCTAGCCTTAGAAAAGTAGACTACAACCACCAAAACCATCACATCAAAAGAAAACAGATTAGGATTGCAAGGAAAATGAATGAGAAATGCTCTTTTTAGAAATCACACATTCTTGCAAACACAACACAACTGCCAATTTTCTTTCGGGCCTTAGTTTGACTCGATTTAAGGGAAGACATGATATGGCTGGCTGACTCATTTGACGACTAAAATTGGTAATTGGTTCGGTTATCATTCTTGGATTAATCACTTTTCTTGATTTTGAAAAGTGTATGTGTTAGAACCAGTACCTTGATTTACCATAAAGAACTATAACATCTTTATTTCATTAGTGTGGTTAGTAAGGACTGATTAGTACAATTTCAAAGCTAATAATTGATAAAAAAATTGTCTTTGTTAAACAGGTTAGAATCAGACAAGTACTTGCACCAAGAGTGAATGTAAACAATTTTAAAGAATCAACAAAGGTCAAGTAAAAGCCTCCACAGATGTTTTTAAGCCCAGATAGGCAGTATTTGAATAGGCAGCTATTCGTTATCTTTTGTATAAAACCGACAAGTTAGTTTTGTGGTACTTTTGTGTTTAGGATGTTTTGTGCTTTTCAATATTTATTTACGTCCACTTATACTATGAGAACTTGAGAGGACGGTTTAGGTGTTATAGGGTAAATAGGATATCATCATTGCTATCATATTATTATGCAAAAGAAAATCTATATATTATATAGACAATGAAAGAACAAAACACTTTTATGTAACACACTTACATGTTGTTTAAAATTTAAAATGCACACAAAGTAATCAACATTTCAATCTAAATTTAGTCTTTTAAAAAACAATGCAGAAACACTATTAAATGTTGTAATTTTTCTGTATATATAGGTTTTTTTTTAATATATAACAAGATGTTAAGGTTTTTAATAAAGGATTTGTTGCTATAGTGTAAAGTTTGATAATTTAATGTCATTTATACTTATATAAAATTCAAAAAAATAAAAAAAATTGTTGGCATTTTTTAAGATAAACAACGATAAATTTAAAATTTTGCACAATATTACTCATCTATTTTTTTAAATGTATCATTTGTTTCTCCAATACATTATAATACATAACACATACCTCAAAGGTCAATTATCAAATCACATTGATCATGTTGATCCTACATTTGAGTACCCAGCTTGTGGTATACTGCTATGGTGTGCCGAGAGAATGCGAGGAGCAACCAATACAAAATCCGACTACTACTCACTTTGTTGTGGTAGCGGTAACGTTAAGTTGGGCAATGAAGCACTGAAACAACCTCCATTGCTGAAAGAGTTTATTTAAAAAAAACACTTACATAAACACAAAAAAATTGACAAACATTACTACTATGCTTAAAACAATCTTTGTATAATATACAATTTTAAAAAACCAATATTTACCAAAAAAAATGTAAACAATAATTACAAGTCATGCCCGCCCAACGTGCGTAGCTTAGCCACTATATAATTTATTATATATAATCTAAATATATAATATAATATATAGTATAATATATATATATATATATATATATATATATATATATATATATATATATATAGGCGCGTTATATTGAGAACCCATTTTAAGTGCAGAACTTTACAGAACTCTTTTTGACCAATAAGAATTTAGCATTATTAAATCTTTTCATATAATTTAAAAGGGTATAATAGTAAAACACATTTTTATTTTTTTATTTTTTAATTAAAAAGCGTTTTTAAGCCTTATAATTTTCGAAATTAAAAAAAAATTGAAATAATTTTTTTTTTAATTTTTGAAATTATTTTTTTTTCTTTTAATTGATTCTTTTTTCAGCAATATATGTTTTCAAAAAAATGTGCATGTGTTTTTTTTAAATATTGCAATTTTAAATATGTGTTTTTTTCCTACAATTGTTTAGACATCAGACTTTTTTCTTAAAATAGTAATTGCACATATGTTTTACATGTTCATTCTTTATTCTTTAAAATTTATAACAAAAAACATAAACATATACATGTAACCTCTAAATTTATAACAAAACAAAATATAAAATAGTATACACAAAATTTGAAATAAAATGAAATACAATTCAAATACAAATGTATCGTGTTAAATATAAATGTGCACGTCATTGAAAAACATTTGTGCACTCTTCCAAGAACATACGTGCACACTTCACTTTCTCGTCAAATTCGTTAGAACATATGAGTACCCTTTCAAAAATATATGTGCACGTCATTCGATAACATTTGTGCATTCTTCCAAGAACATACATGCACACTTTACTTTCTCATCAATTTCGTTAGAACATATGAGTACCCTTCAAGAACATATGTGCATGCTGCACTTTCTCTTCAAATTCATTAGGAACATATGTGCACGTTGTACATCTTCTAAAAATATATGTGCACGTCTTCCGTCTAACATCATCATTGATTGTGTATCCATGGATTGTCATCCTTGAAATCTCCTAGCTCTTAAATGTTATCATCATCTATCAATCTGATACAAGCATGTTCAAATACATTAAAAAAGCAAATAATTAGTAAACAAATTTCTAGTCATAAGAACTAGCATAACACATATGCACAATCTTTATTTATATCAAATAAATGATGCAACCCAAACTTATAATCAATAAAACTAGCATAACACATGTGCACAATCTTCACCTGTATCAAATGATGTAAACATATTTCTAATCCTAACAACTTGTATAACACATATTCACAATCTTTGCATATGCCAAATAAATAATGTAAAGTGGTATAATAATCTTAACAGCTAGCAAAACACATATACACTATTTTTTCCTTCACTTTTTTTCCTTTTCACAAAATACGATTAACATAAACTAGTAAAACTATGTTAAAGGAGTCTAAGATGTGATCTTTGTTTTGATAATTTTTTCGAAAGGTTCTTCCACTCTTTTTTTGCCACGGTCAACTTTCTTCCGAATCAAGACAACCATCTGACTCTAGCGTCATTCATTAATCTAGTAATGTTGATTGGGATATTAGAAAACACCAAATATAATAGATGATTGAAAGCTACGAAGTAAACTAAAAAAATATATAAAACACATTCTTAAAACCAATGATGTTCATCCAATATTCAAAACAATCAGTAGATCCTACAATTGTTCAATTCTTTAATATTTATTAACAAAATGAAACCAAAGTAGCAAATGTATAAATTGACCAGCGGTTGTTGAAAACCTTTTAATTAGTCTAGTACCCACCATCCCATTTAATTAATCAAAAAAAATTAGAATTAAAAAATGCCTTTCCATCAATGAGAATTACTTTATTTTCATGCTCTTGATCAGATTGTACAAACTTGATTTTTTTCATGAAGGAGGTAGTTTATTTGACATAGGTGGCGGTTTTTCTAGATGAAGGACGGGCTGAAACCTAGAAAGAACGTCTTTTGGTTTTATGAGTTAATCTCATATTAATTTCCCTATTTTATTGGAGAGGTTAAAAAAGATGTATAATTACACTAATACCCCTCTGTTGCTACCAAACTACCATAAATACCCTTCCAGCATTTAATATATTTTAAATGATCTTTTTAGTTATTACAATTATGCCACTTTCTATTACATCCATTGATTATCTCATCCAATGGCTTAAAATGACTTTAAAAAGTTCTGTAAAGTTCTGCACCTAAAATGGGTTCTCAATATAACACTTCACTATATATATATATGTATAACAGGATGCATTTGACTATTTAATGCCACGTCATCATGCTTGCCATGTCATCACTTTTTATTTATTTATTTTTTAATTTTTTTTAAGATTCGGCATATATCTTGAAATTCTAGAATTTTATTAATGCCAAATATAAACAAAATCAATCTGCTGTTATCACAAAGCATACAAAACCCTAAATTTATCCTTTAGATCGTTCTAATCTTCATCTCAAAACCCTAACAACCTTTCTGGGCTCCTAAACGTATTTTTTTCTTTCTTTCATCTCCATGTGCAATGCTTTATAAATATACTTTTATGAGAATCTGGTGTACATGTTTTAATCAAAGGTGATTTACATGATTTTTTGTATTATTTTTGGGTTACAGGATCCAAGCATTAAGGAATTAGCCGAACAAATAGCAAAAGATCCATCATTCACACAAATGGCTGAGCAACTCCAGTAGACTTTTCATGGTGCTGATGAAGGTGTTCCCCAATCTGATACTCAACAGTATTATTCCACCATGCAACAGGTTATTGCAATTGTGTTTCTTTATTTTTAGGTATTATGTATACCGAAAGTTCAGCATGGAACTCGATTTTTCATATACTTATGCGTCTCTTCTAACGTTGTTTATCACTTGAATTGACCTAAGCGATTTTAACATTTTGAGATCGAATTATGATGATCATGTTTTTATATATGCTTATCATATGATCATGTTTTTATATATGATTTACTGTTAATATACTTTGGTTCAAGAAATAGTAGTATTTTTAAAAGAGAGTGACAAAATTATGAATCACAGTGCAATATTAGTGGACCACTTTCTTTTATGAGAATCTGGTGTACATGTTTTAATCAAAGGTGATTTACATGATTTTTTGTATTATTTTCGGGTTACAGGATCAACATCGGGGGCAAGGCTCAAGCCTGACCCATTTTTTTAATGTTTGTAGGCCTTTTGACAAAAAAGTTCATTCATCTCACTACGCATGCTGAAGGCGGTATTCTTGATTTGAATAACGATGTTGAGACATTGGATGTATGTTTATTGTGATTACATTAAATAAGAATCAGAGTTTACTGCATCTTTTTAAAAAGTTCATTCATTTCATTACGCATGCTGAAGGCGGTATTCTTGATTTTAATAACACTGCTCAGACATTGGATGTATGTTTATTGTGATAACATTAATAGATGTGAGTTTTGTTGCAATCCTTTTTAAAAGTATAGAAAAGTGGTATATGAGCAAAAGAGAACAAATATATGATATAACAAATGTCCTTGAAGGCATTGGCCCTGTTGAAAAAAGGCTCAAGAATAGAATCCGCTAGAAGGAAGTTTTTTTCTTTGTGTTTTGACTTTGTGTTTTGTGAACATATGTATCTGACATCAAATTGTTTGCATAACTGTTTAGAGGCGTTGATGCTTCCAAACCTGAAGAGTTAAAAGATGATACCAATCTGTTACAGGTATATTATCATTTTGATATGATAATGTCACCCTCTTTACATTATCATTGTACCATTATGTTCTTATTGTTTATAGTATTTTAGCTTTATTTGTTTTATTGGCTGTAGGCAGAGGTTCAAAGACTTACAATGAAAGAAAGTAAAATGGATAAAAGAGTCAGGTTAATTGATTTATTACATTATCAGCATTAGTAACTTACTAATATTCTTGTGTTAAACCTATATGTTTTGGCTGATATCGAGACTGTGCAGAGAAATGCAAGAAAGAATGAAGGATATGAGTGAAGATGACAACAAACAAATGTAATATTGCTACTACCTACGATTTAATAAACCTTCCTTATATAAAGTATTCGTTGACTCACTTCTATTTCAGATGGCTTTTTGTGACTGAAGATGACATAAAACTCGACCATGCTTTTAGGTGAAATTGTTGTGGCATGTTTACCTTTATAATCAATGGTATCATGTTCCTTTTTTATATTTAGTAGTTACATAAGTTAACGTATATAGCTTAAAATGACAGAATGAAACCCCCACTATCACCTGGACCCCAATACACACCATCAAAACTTTAATCATGGTAATGAGCTTTTCAACACATGGTCATATTAGTAAAACACAAGAATTAACAAGTGTAATTAATAATCAGAGTAAACCTAGCAAGAACCCACACTTTTGACATACATAATGCCATTATGCCAATAAAAACTAATGCCCGATGTAATGAATGTTCTGAAAAGCGTTTAGTGGAGCTAGCCGACAAAATGACTTTCATTCACTTAAATAACTAAGAGATCATGCATAATCATAGAATTTTAATATAAATACTTTTGTAGCTAATTTTTAAATATGTGAAACAGACTTAATATTTTGATGTTTTATTATTTTAATATAGGTACGAATCTGAATATATGGTTAGATTGTACGATTAATGCAATTACTGACCTTCTGATTGATCATATGAAAAATACACAATTGTGCCAGGAGCAAAGCCGGAAGAATAGAAGTCTTGAGACATGTCCGTTATTTACTTCTTTGGAGGAGTAGTATATGAACATACAAAAATGGCATTGACCAGTTTAAAACAACTATACATATACCAAGGTGAAGCGACATGGAAAGGATATTTCACTAAATATAGCTCGATAAACTTTTCTAACTTTTTTATCACTCTTTTATTTTCCTAAGTCTAAGATACCAATTTTATTTTACCCACGTTATGTACTTATTGAATAAGTAGAACTGTAGAAGAGAACAGGCCTCACACAGTGCTCACAAGTGAACCTCCAACACTTCTTTAATCGAGTGGTGTACGAATTTGTCAATGGACTTTTGTAAACAATGCGGTTCCACCAGTATCGAAAATGACCCAAAAGAGACGTTTATTCAAAAGATATGTTATCATTCATTTCAAATCAGAGTTTTACAAAGGCAGGTCCCAAAATCTAGTTACATACAGTGTGAATGATAACAAGTTTTAGCCATCTTCGAGTCCATGCCACTCCGTGTCGTATATTGCTCAATAACCTGAGATAAACATGCTAAAAAGTCAACACAAAGGTTGAGTGAAATTCATAGGTTTGATAAACAGTTTGAATACAAGTTATAGTGTAATAATTGTACAAACACTATTATTATGAAAATGTTATTGTTATGATCTTGGGTCACGTTATTATATACCCGTTATTTGTAATAATTGCAATGAATGCAATTATCATAGTAACCGTGTATTACTGCGTTATTGTCTTGTTTGGTCTGTTTGGTCTTGTCTGGTATAGTATAGTCTGGTCTAAGCTCATGGCACACAAACTGACTAGTGTATATATATACCCAAAATGATGTGATATATATATAGAGATAATGGCCCTCGGTGTAGGTAATTGCCATATACCTATGAAATTCAAATATAGTGTGTTTGGTTACCTATCCGGCTAACACAAACCAGGATTAGTTCAATCGGTAGATCTTATCCCAATATTTGCGTTTCACCCGTAAGTGTTTAATAGGTCCATGATAATGGGGACTTTTGGCATAATGTAAAAATTAGACAGTAGCGTTATAGTGTATAAGATTAGCATTATACTTGTAAAAAAAACACTTGTATTCATGGTTTAAGCATGTATAAGTCTTTGAAAAGTAATCACATTGTTATAAGATAAACGAGTATGTAAAAGAGTTTGTAACAAGCATGTATCCCCCTCGCGGGTTTATAAAACATGTAAAATGAGTAAAGGCGAGGTTATGAACTTCACCTGGTAGGTAGATGTAATAAATATTCTGAAATGAAAGCTGACGACCTTATCACAATCTTAACCAGGGAATGTTGATATAGTAAAATGATAGTAAATAGCCACGTCACACAACCTGAGTAGAATATGTCAAGTCTTAGGAAGATTGTACTTTAGAACTTTGGTTTAAGAGTTATGAGTTTGATTGAAGAGTTTGGAATTATTGTATCACCGTTAGCCATTCTATAAACGTTTGAGGAGCTAGGGCACTTTAAATCGTAAACCCAACAACTCAGTCAGAACGTAATACCAAGATGAAACCTCTTAATATGAAGCTCCCTAGTATTGTGGTACAATATAGCTTCCGGATGATCGGTTTTAAGCGTTTTATTCAATATCTAGAAATGTTAAGCACGAGAAGCGTTAATTAAAGTTATGTCATATAATGTTTTGGATATGATTTTATACTTTTTCAAAATGTTACATTTTAGACCTTAGGGTTTGGAAATTTGCAAATAAGCCTTGGATGTTTGCATTTTTACGAACCTGTTTTTTTTGGTTCCCCTTTTCACCTTTGAAAGATATACCATGTTAAACATTGGACTTTGAAATGTGACATAAATGACCCCTGGAGTTAGTAACTTGATTAAAATGAACTCTTTAGTCCTTTTTGTTATAAGTTTCCGAATAGTTACGATCATGTATACCACTTGCATGGATTATTATTACAAAATTGTCCAAATTTGCCATGCAGGCCTTAGTTTAACATTTCATTAGACATTTATAAGTTATAATAAAATAAAATATAAAAGTTTGTAACGCAACACTATGTGTTAAAATAATCGATTCGTTAAGCTAGAACAGTAATATGGGTCAATTAGGGTTTCAAAACGTATGGCGGGGTTTTTTTAAGTTTAAATTCCTTCATTAATCAATAAGTGGTTATTTTACTTATTTAAGGCATGCTAGGACTAGTTTATAACAAATACGTAATCCATTATAAACATTAGTTTTTAGTAAAACAGCGAAATTAGGGTGTCGGGTTTGAAGTTTTACGGTTTCTAGATCAAAATGGAAAATGAGCTATGAATTGGGTTATGAAAACTTTAACATAGGAGTTTATTTAGGATCATATGAACATTATAAGGGTTGTGTAGCAAGGTATGAAGTCGAATTAGACCTGGGGTTTGAGCTACAATGATCTAAAAGGTGGGAAATGGGTTCATTATGGGTAGTATTTCCACTTGTACGCCTTGTATCTTCACTCCAAGGCTTCAATTCTTTAGGGATTTGCTTCTTGAACTTCTTTAATAATCCTAGGATCATATGGGAGAAAAGGATTGCTGCCTTATGGGTTTGAGAAAGAAGAGATGTGGTGCAAATTGGAATGAAGAAGTTAGGGCCCTATTTATAGTGTTAGCAACCCTTAGAGGCCAAGGAACTTTGGTAACCAGTTATGACACATGTGGGAGATATGGAGAGTCTAGGGGCTAATTAAGGAAGGCTACGGTGCAAGGTGGAAGCTTATGAAGGTTGTTTTGGGATGAATATTGGTGGCCGGGTGAAGTTGGGCCAACAAGGCCATCATGTGGCTTCATTTGAGACCAAGAAATGGTCATAGCAGGTGGGTAAGCTGCTTGAGGGATTCTAGAAGAGGTTCACATAAGAATTTTGCACTTGGAATGGTTTAAAATGGGTCAAAATTGATGGTGAAGGGGTTTGGGCTGTTTTGGGGTTCGACTAGGGTTTCACAAGTTTTCAAGCTTTTATTTCGTGTGTACTTGATTAAGGATAGTTAATATATGTAGCCAAGGTCTGATATAGGAAGGATTAACAAAGATTAGCAATTGGTTTGGGTTAAAACGGATTAGAATTGAAGAAATGAGGTCACGGGTTTGATTAGGGCACGTTTAGGGTTTTCTTGACTTTCTTGGTTTATATTTTGCATACTCTTGATTAGGAATGATGGAATACAGATCCTAGAGCTTAAATAAAGTATTATCAATGAAGTTTGATCGTTGGTTTTAGTTAAAATGGGTTGAAATTGAAATAATTAAGCCGTGGGTTGGATTAGGGCTTGTATTGGATTCATTAGGGTTTTCTAGCTTTGTAATTCTCGTACATTGTTGAAGCAAGGATGGTTAATGATGGATAAAGGTTTGTAAACTCATTTTATGGGTTTACAATGACTCTTGGTTGCTTACTTGAGAATGAGATGGTCTGAAAATGAGTAAACGGGTCAAAATCACAATTAGGGTTTCCTGGATTTATTTCTTGTGTAATTGAAGTAGAATGATGAAATGATGATGGAATGATGTTTGAAAATGATTGATAATGTTATAAATTAAGTTATTAAAACTTATTTGAGAGTTGGTTTAGGTTTACAATGGATAAAAATGAAGAAACGTGTCATGGTTTAGAATCTAGCTTGGTTTTAGGGTTTAGGGTTTTGAATTAGGGTTTTGAGTGTAAATATGTGTGTGAAGGCTTATGAATAGAATAATTAGGGTTTATAGCTATACGATAATGGTTTAAAGCCCATTTAGATATAACGTTGTGAATAGTACATTATAGGAATAATGTACCTTGTAATAGGAATATGATGATATTGACTTGATTTGTTATGATGTTTTCTTGACATATATGAAGATAGGATTGCCATAGATAGGTTGCGTGAGCTCGTCTACTTTAGTTATGTAAGTTACATGACATACTGAGATATTGACAATGCAAGTAATGTAATAAAGCGAAAAATTTCCCCGTACAATTGTGATCATAGTAAAATAGGTTGATGAAAATTCTTGGGTTGTTATAGTCTCCACCCCTTATAGAAATCTCGTCCCGAGATTTAATTAAAAGTTATAGTGAATAGATGTAGGTACTGGGTATGAATTTGATTTTTATGTTAGGTTAATCAAGGTCACAAGTCCACGTGTGTGATGCATTTATAATTATGTTGTACACCATAATTATAATTACCTCCTTTCACACGTCTACTTATTTTTAAGAATACACCTCTTGATGACAGCCAATAGAATTTTGATAAATGCTAAATTGTATATGTAAATTACCCGGGATTTTGCCAAATAAAAGCCAAGAAAATGCCAAGAGAATAGAAAAAGTGTGCTTTTGTGTCTAATTGTGCAGGAAAGGATTAAAAGGACAAAAAGAAGAAAAAACAGTCAAAAAACCGACAAGAAACGGAAAAGACAAGACAAAGAGTGAAGAAACAGCCAAAGAACTCTCTTAGGTATTACTCTTTCCTTCCTACTTAGGGCATCAGCCACCACATTCGCCTTACCAGGATGGTAGCAAATTTCACAGTCATAATCACTAAACAACTCTATCCAGCGACGTTGTCGCATATTCAACTCTTTCTGACTAAAGATATGCTGAAGACTCTTATGATCCGTATAGATGACACTCTTTGTCCCATACAGATAATGTCTCCAGATCTTAAGTGCAAACACGACCGCACCCAACTCTAAATCATGGGTAGTATAATTCTTCTCATGAATTTTCAACTGCCTAGACGCATAGGCTATCACCTTACCTCTTTGCATTAACACACAACCTAGTCCTATCCCAGACGCATCACAATATACCACAAAGTCTTCCGGTCTATCAGGGAGAGCTAGAACAGGCGCATTACACAACTTATCCTTCAAGGTTTGAAATGCCAATTCCTGTTCCTCACCCCAATCGAAAGTCTTACACTTCTGAGTCAAGATAGTAAGAGACTTAGCTATCTTAGAAAAGTTCTCAATGAACCTACGGTAATATCCAGCCAATCCTAAGAACGAACGAACCTCAGTCGGAGTTCTAGGGGCTTTCCAATTCTTAACAGCTTCAATCTTACTAGGGTCTACATGAATCCCATTACCATTTATCACATGCCCAAGAAACTGCACTTCTCTTAGCCAGAATTCACACTTAGAAAACTTAGCATACAATTTCTCCTTTTTGAGCAGTCCCAAGACTAATCTTAAGTGTTCTACATGCTCCTCTCGAGTCTTAAAGTAGATTAAGACATCGTCTATAAACACTATCACAAACTTATCAAGATAAGGCCTACAAACTCTATTCATCAAATCTATAAATACTGCTGGTGCATTAGTCATACCAAAGGGCATTACTGTGAACTCGAAATGTCCATAACGAGTTCTAAACGCAGTCTTTGGAATGTCATCCTCATGCACTCTCAACTGATGGTATCCAGACCTAATATCTATCTTTGAGAAAAACTACGACCCTTGCAGTTGATCAAATAGATCATCAATCCTAGGAAGTGGATAACGATTCTTAACGGTCAACTTGTTCAATTCTCTATAATCAATGCACATCCTAAAAGAACCATCCTTTTTCTTAACGAACAACACCGGCGCTCCCCAAGGCGACGAACTTGGTCGAATGAAACCTTTGTCTTGGAGTTCCTTGAGTTGTCCCGACAACTCCTCCAATTCAGAAGGTGCCAAACGATAGGGAGACTTTGCTACCGGCGTTGCTCCAGGGATTAACTCAATTCAAAACTCAATTTCCCGAATAGGCGGTAATCCAGATAGGTCATCCGGGAATACCTCAGGAAAATCTCTAACCACAACAATCTCTTCTTGTTTCTTATCACCAGCCTTAGCACCCATCAAAAATCTCGCTTTCTCTTCCGGTCTCTCTCCTAATACTCTAAGCACCTTGCCATCCGGTAGTGGTATCCTCACTGAAAAATTATTTCAGCCTTATAATTAGACAACCAGTCCATACCTATAATCACATCAAAACTCCCATGCCCTAAAAAGGTATCAAGTCGATGTCAAAGACATAACCCTCGATTTACAGTTTGCAACCCTTAATAACCTTATCTATCTCTACTAGATGCACGCTAGCTATCTCAATCTCATATTTGAAACCTAATTCGTTGGGCTCTAAGCCTAACAGAGGTATGAAAGTAGTGGAAACAAAACTATAGTCGGCACCAGAGTCAAATAAGGTAGTGGCAAAATGATTGTTCAAAGTAAACGTACCCGTCACAATGTTCGGATCCTGGCGAGCTTCCTCTGCTCCCAACATGAATGCCCTACCCCTAGCCTGGTTTTCCCTTGTTCCATGACCCTGCCCCCCGTTATGAAGAAGCAACTGTTAGGATGATTTCTTCCTGGTCCGATGTGCTATTCAATCTAGGACAAGCTGACCTAACATGGTCGATACTACCACACTCATAACATGCCCTAACAGTTGGGTTTATAACATTGACATGATTCACATTCCTCGGCATGCCTCTATAATCCTTTGCCAAATGACCTGGGCGATTATAGTTGAAGCATGTGCGACAAGGCCCTCCGGGTGTATGGTAGGAGTTATAGGTGGTACACTTGGGCTAAGTACCCGTATTCTCTCTTCCTACATGGTTTACAGTAGTAGCAAAAGCATTCCTAGTCCATCCTTCTTATTATCTAAGCTGGTAATTATAAATTGTAATCTGTAAACTGTAATCTGTAAACTGTAGTCTGTTAACATAAGCTATAAGTTGTATCTTTTTTTCAATAAGACTGTTTGGTAAATTAGTCTAATTATAAGATATAAAATGACATAAAATGACATGTGTATAATTGTAAACAAATGTAAAACATAAAAATAATAAACTTATTATATTAATAATAATTGTAGTCATTCAAGACAACATGATGTTTCATAGCCACGAATATCATGAGTTCATAGAGTGGTATGTTATTTAGATGATGAATTACGTAAAATATAAGATGTTGCAAGTCTTTTTCTATCGTATCGTAGTCTAACATCAAATAAACCCGGTGTTGAGTGTTAAAATTATAATCTCCACCATGAATTGCTATACTGTAGGAATCCAAATTTTGATATCAAATCACACAAGATAGATTTAGGTTTTAGAGAGAGAAAGAGGTGGTGAGTTCTAGTGAGAGAAAGTCATCTTAATTAAGAGCATAAGAGAAGGCCACAATGAACCACACCCTCCTACCTAGTGTAGGAGGGTATTTATAATCCTTTTACAAGACATGGGTCGGACCCTTACTAAGCTATTACAAAACATATTACAAGAGTTACGCAAGAACTACGATCCTTTAGGCACAGAATGACCGACACTTTCTATATTTCTAACAATCTCCCCCTAAGGGGTGTTCATTCCGGCCTTACAAATGTCCTAAGATCTCCTATCTTTGGTTGTCCTCCAACGTAGATTTCGTCGTGCTTATAGTGTCCTCTCTATCTCGTTCCTCATTCTTTTTGTCGTTTTAATATATTTGCTTGACAACACTCGACCTTCCAACCAACAATGTTTGTAACCTAATGATGATGTGTCATATTGTACACTTTTTCGGGGTCATTTAACCCATAAAATCATGCAAATATGCCCGATTATTATACTTAATCATTTTTTTTTGTTTTTCGCATTTGGAAAGCACTTGTATGGAATACACGTGACATGGGCTCAATTTGGAGAAGAAACAAAGCAAAATATAGCTTTTCAGCTTCGTGGCCACCTTTCTGACGCCTTAACCAAAAGTGCCTAGAAAGTGTTAAAATAAATGCAATTTTGACGACTCGGTAAATCCTGAAGGTCTCCTTGACGGCGTCAAGACTACATGGTGACAGCATCACGATTCCTTGTGACGACGTCAAGGTGAGGCGGTGAAGAAAACCCTATTTCGAGATCGACGATGTGACGACGTCACGGCCATAAGCCGACGCCGTCACGACCAATTTTCTATATATATTCGGGCATTATTTTTATTATTCGTGTGTGAAACTTTGAAGAGTCTTAGAGATGATACTATAGATAAATTTAGGGCTTTTTATGCCCTTGTAGCAACTATCGTTGTCACACCCCGACAATGGCAGAAACTCGGGAATGCAACATAATGATCAATCATAACACAAGATACAATATAGAGAAAACTATAATGCATAAACTTCAAGTGTTACGAAGACCATCCACCTCGAACAACCTCGAGTGATGTTCCAAATCATAACTAAATCCAAAATCTCTTACAAATTTCAAATGCCCACCGAGGGTCCAAATCCAAACTTAAACTAAAACTTCCAAATACAAAGAGCTAAACAAATCAACAAGCAAGGCTTCACACGAAAAATCCACATGGGATACTCCTAAGCCTGCTATCACATAACACCAACTATTCATCTTTTACTTCACTTGAAAATGATACTCGAAAACGTCAATAATAATATTGGTGAGCTCGTAGGTTTGACCTTAAACCCAAAAGTTGTGCCAATATCTCAAAACAGGAGACAATAGTGCAATATAACAGTGAATATATGATAAGCACCCAAGACTTAGCATCCTCGCTAATCAAGTAAAACTCGACCTAGGTTACCTGCTAGTCGAACCATCCTAGCATCACCGCTAGTCCGGTAGCAAATATGTCACTTACGCACCTAAAGGGCCTACCAGTTGGAGCACTAGATTAGGGCAGGACCTCACACATACTGGGGTAGACGTACCCCTCCGATCCATACTAAGATAGGCGTACCCAGCCGATCCAATAACCATAAAAATACTGGGGTAGGCGTACCCCTCCGATCCAAATAATCACACAAATACCGGGGTAGGCGTACCCCTCCGATCCAAATAATCATGCAACACATTATATTCACATAGCAGTCATAAGCACATATCTTGTCCCAAAAACAAAACCACATTTCGCACAGTCAAATTTCAAAACAATTCAAAACACATTTGAGTATTATTTTTCCCCAACGGAAAAACAGTAAAAAAAATGGGGCTACGAGAACTCACCTCAAGCAAGTCTTAAGCAACCAAATCTCAATCACACAAGCAAATGCAACGACGCCCGCACACGACCTAGTCCAGTTAATGTCCCATATTTATTTTCAAAACAGTCTTCACGTTTGATGCATAGGGGTTAGACATGTTGTATAATTACCCTTAACAGTTTAGTGGTGTGATGGTTGACGACTTATCACAACAATCATAACAATTCCATAGCTCAATGATACATACTTATACTATTTAAAGAAAATAGCTAAGTAATATAAGTAAATAATTATAACAAATATTTATAAATATATCTCGATAAGTCCATTCGGTACTCTTAGGTTCTATAAAATAATCATAATATGGTTGAAAATGAAACATTTACTCATAAAAAGCATATTAGAGAAGTTTCGAGAGAAAAAAAAATATTTTTGTTTTTTAGTGAATTTTTTAAAATAATAAAATAATATTTTATTATTTAAAACCAAAAATCATGTTCTTAAGTAAAATTTTCTAAGTATAAACTTTTTACGAAATTTCGACATGACCCGTACGTTTATATAACGTTTTCCAAAGTTTTAAACCTTAATTTCAACAATTTTTCACCATTTCGACACTTTTCGATAAAATTCTAAAATCTCAATCTTTAACGTTTACTAGAACGTTTTCCCAAAATATCATTCAATATCACTTCTTAAATACATTTCACTTTCAAAAGTCCGTCAAAACTCTAAAAACGACTAAATATCGCTTATTGGGCTTTGAGGCCCAATAAGGGTCAATTAAGGTATTTATAAGTCCAAAATACGATCCAAGTCCAAAACCAAGATTCATTTATATACATAAGCTCATACTAATAAGTAGAAAATAAACTGGACCACAATAAGCCAACAAATAAGCTACGACTTATTTGTGCTTAATGGGCCGTGAGCCCATAAGCTCCAAAAACTAGTCCACAAGCTTTAAAAATAAGCTAGTATGCTACGTATGGTATTTGGTTAACACCACAAGCTATAAAAATAGTCTATGAACATACGTCATACCATGAAAATAATAAAAATCACTTCCCTTGTGATGTTAAAAGATTGACGTGAGCCTATAAGCTCAAAATAAGCCATAAAGTGCTTAAAAATAAGCCCAAATAATCTATACAAGCTAATATCTAAAATAAGCTATCTGGCAATATATGTTTCTCAACCATCACGACCACAATATCAAAACTAACAAAACCCCTTTGTTTCCTTTCTTATTCGACGCAAGCCAAACACCCCTTTTTATTCGTTTCGTTTCCAAAAATCGATTTTTATACCGATCAACTTGTACAACTATCATCTATGAATATAAACCCAAAAGGACAAACGAAATTTAAATTTAGAAACTTACAAGAAAATTTTCAAAAATGTAGATTTCGACACGAACCGGACAACCTAAACGTTGTTTAAATGGATACCCGAACACTAGAATCAACCCAATATATCACCAACCTTCATGTTTCTTGATCAAAACTTCAAAAATAAAAGTGTTTGTGTGTGTGCTTTATTCGAACGCCAAGAGTGCAAGAGAGAAAGAGAGAAAAATATTTTTGGTGTGTGAGATAATGTTTGAAAATGAAAATGAAAAGAAATATCTAGTCCTTGTAACAACATAAGTCCTAAAAACTTCCCTCCTTGTCTCCAAGGAGTTTCGACCGGCCTAGGGTATCCAAGAGGGTCTCGGGCTTTTTTTTTCGTGTCGAGATCACTTAAATACTCGTAAAACTTAACCGTAAATTGTTCCCCAAAGTTAATTAGCATTTTTATTCACTTCAAAAATACTTTTC
>BQNB010069233.1:0-33566 GCA_026074375.1 Tanacetum coccineum | reverse complement strand
CTGTTATTAACGAAAATGACTAAAACAAGTTTGGTGATCTTTTATGAATTTTTGTGTTGATGCTAGTCACTTTGGTCCGTTTTGTGTAGATTGTTTTTTCTAGTGGCATACTATTGTTAGATGTGGTGATTTCAACTCTAAGTGAATGGAAATTGGCCAGCTTGGGTTGTAAATGTTTGCCAACAGTAGAAAAACTCAGAAAGAGACTAGAAAATTTGCTATAAGTTAATTGGGTCAAATGTTCTGAAGCCTGTCTAATGTTTACTTTGTCCTAAGTTGTTTCAAAAGAAATTTTAATTATTACTTACCTATATGTGTTTAAATTTTAGTATATAACGAGTGGGAATATACTCGCGCGTTGCGGCGGGGCAAAAAAATATTTACATCATTGTAAAAAACCGTTTTCAGTTCTGCATGATACTAAATTTCATGTATCCGTAGCATGTTTCATTCATGTTTCGAACTTTCAATGTTCATATTTACACAACCTTCGACCTTCAAAAGTCAACTTTGAGTCCATGTGGTGATTATAGGTCAACTTTGAGTCCATGTGGTGATTATATTCTCACTAAACTGTTATCAGAATTCTACATTCAATATTTTGTAATTTGTAGCTCAACGGTAAGAAACATAAGGCAACAGTACAAAACAAATAAGTAATGTACTAATTTAACTTCTTTTCTTACCGCCCTTATAACCCGTCTTGCTACATGGAAAAATAAGTAATGTTGTTTTTGAAACATGTTTAGTGGCTTATTTCAGTATCATATGTGCTTCCATAGAGAATGAAATCCATTGAGAAGTCAATAGTTTGACTCAAAAGTCAATCTTTCACGTAACTTGGTATTACCTTCAAAAAAGGTTGATGCCGACAACAATCAAAATTATGTTTCGGATATGACGTTCCTCATAAATTTAACTACATCTTCTTACTTCCATGTGGTCATAACATCACTTATAATTCTCACTTTATTTTAGATTAGAAAGATATACAGTTTGACTTTTGAGGTCAAACTCATACTTCCTCATCGCAAATATAACGCCAACATTTTTAAAAGTTTAACTGTTTGGCAGTCAGAATATTTGTTGTAACTTTCTTTGATTTGGCTTATAGATTCACGAAGAATCGAAACTACCAATAATTTTATGGGGTGTGGCTGCGTTTGGATTAGCAATATTTTGTGGCTGATGTATTTTCTTATCAAAGAAGAAAGCAAAGTGAGAACGGGTACGGTTGAATATCAACTTGGCCAGGCTTGTTTATTTCATTGGAGATAATGAGTATGCTACATGACACAAACCTTCTTGTTTTGCGACCATGTAACTGAAAAGATAAGGATATGTTTGCTAAGAATATAAGGTACATTGAGTTTACTAGACATTCCAAAACAAAATCGCAACATCCATTGTTAAGGAAGTAAATCAACATATTGAAATTTGCAAGAAACTGTTATATGAAGATTTCGTTGATGAAAACATGTTGTTGGTATCTACTCAGCATCAGCCGTATGATTAATTAATTATTGACTACGACTCTAATCTTCCTGTTGTCATCTCATGGTTCACTACTTGATCACACGTATTGTATTAGAAAACTTCCACATACCTCATGTCATTACTATCTCTGTCCAAACCAATGCTATAAATTCTTCAATATTTTTCGTGTTGTGGCTTCAGAGCTCGAAGTAGCTTGTGGCTGAAAATCCAATAAAAAGAATCCCTACAATGAATTATTGACATATATTAGTACGGTAATTTAACAATATTTTGGTGTTTTATAAGTGGTTCCTTCTCTTCCCAAGTTGCACACTTACCCATGGCTCAAACCAATACCCATGTTTTAAACTGCACAACAATTTACCCATTCACATATTTGACGCCATACACAAAAAAGGCAATCCAAATACTATATAAACTAATTGGAATAATATACATTTGCTTTAGAAGCAAGTCTGCATCCTGATGTACATTTGTTATAGTAGTAACTAAAGAATGACGAATAGGATATTAGATACCTGCCTGCATCAATTTTAAAGTAAACAAATTAAGCTTTTCTACATTTAAATATTCCAAGAGAGTGGAACTATAAATTCTAAAAGGAACGGCAGTTTACCTGTTTAATAAGCCTTAAACTGGCTATGCAAGTAGCAAGAAGTCTGCGCATAAGCAAACTACAGATAAGAAATCACCATGAAGTTTCGGACATGTTAAGGCCTGTTTATGTACGCATATACAGCCAAAAGTTTCTGCACACGCATACACCCGATGAAATCGTCCGCACCTTCCTACGTCCGTAAATCCCTATCTTAAAAATTCAAACATTATAACATGCGTACCTTAAAAGAATGTCGAAGTAACGTTAAACATAATGTTCACAAAACGAGAGGCAAACACGTCGTTTTGAACGACTATTAAGACACATACTGATAGGGCTCACAGTTGCCAATACAAAAGCAAGATAGAACGTCAACCATGTCTGCAACCAAATTCCAGTTGTCAATATGGCTCACATTTGAGATGCGGCCGACTTATGATAGTAACCACATTTGCTGCCATGTGATGTTTCAGCCAAGCAAGAGCTTACAAACCACGCATAAAGTAAGCAACCAAGACCGCAGAATCAGCAAAGGCTCAGACAGGCTAACAACACATTAAAGAGGACACGTCATGGCTGCGACCATAATAGGTCACCCAACACAAAATTTATCAATATAAAAAACTGAAACTGTATCAACATTATGCTGAAATCAATTAACCCCAAAAGCTACTTATAAGCGAACTCCCAAGGTTGGCAAAGTAATCGAAGTAAACAAACAGCGGCAACAGATAGAATACCCAAACAAAACAACAAAATTCTGAGCACTGTCTTCAAATTATTTAACCCAACTATTTATTATAAAAACCCAAAACCTAAAAACCCTATTAAAAATTAAAGGTATAATCAAGCTCCTACAATCAATTTCAACATCCTCAAATCATTTAACACTAAAAGATATCCAAAAGAAACTGAAACTCAAAATCATAACTAAACCCTAACTTAAAAATTTAAACATTCTCGGCGAAAAACGTGCGTACCTTAATAACATGCCTTAAGAACGAATGGTGATGGCTGAAAATATTGGTCAAAATAAGCTAATAATATGCTCTTTCGTAGATAGAGAAATAATCAAAACAACAGCTCTCTTGTCTCGAAGCGTGATGCTCAGTAACCTCAAACACACTGATCAAAGTTAGCGCAAAATCCGCAATTAAGAAGGCAACGACGATTTGATCGGGTGTGTGTCTGTGTAGAAACTTCTGGGTGTATGACGGTGTATGTGTATACACAAATAGGCCTTAAGAACGAATGGTTTATGGCTGAAAATATGGGCCAAAATAAGCCCATAACCAAAACAGTAGCTATTTTGTTTTGTCGCGGAGCGTGATGCTCTTTAGTATATAGATAAATAAATAGAAACTTCTGGGTGTATGACGGTGTATGTGTATTAGTGTATACACAAATAGGCCTTAAGAACAAATGGTTTATGGCTGAAAATATGGGCTAAAATAAGCCCATAACCAAAACAGTAGCTATTTTGTTTTGTCGCGGAGCGTGATGCTCTTTAGTATATATATAAATTAATAATATGAATTACTAAATAGATTTAAGACCAAATGAGAAAAAATAGAAATAATTGTAACAACATATTATAGATGCATCGACTTGAACTAAATGCATCCCTAATTTTTTAAAGGGACAATTCTCAAAATACCCCAAAACTGAAACTTGTTTGTTAGAATGCCCCCAAAAAAACTTTTTTTATACGATTGATAATTTACTATTTATGCGACTTGTATTTTTTTGTCTTTTTGTGAAAGAATAAAATAAAAAGTACACAAAAAGACAAAAAATAAAGTACAAGTCGCATAAATAAAGTTCATTTTACACATCTCTTACACAATTGTATTTCCTCTTACACACATGTACTACCAATGATTGATTAAGTGAGATACTTGTCATTGCATAAGTCGCATAGGCAATTAGAGAAGCGGGTTTTTTTTTGGGCATTCTAACAAACAAGTTTGAGTTTTAGGGCATTTCAAGAATTGATCATTTTTTAAATGATCCTAATACATATTCTAGCTAAAAATTAGATGCATATACATATATAATGCATTTAATCGAGTTAAGCGAATCTTATGTATTTTTCGCATCCTATGGGTGAAATTTGTTGATAAAACTACTTTGCATCAATTTCAATGGGATCCATCTAAATGAATTGAGATGCATCTAAATCAAGTCGATGTATCTCAAATGTGTGATTATAGTTATTTCTCATCATTCTCATTTTAAAATTTTCTTATCGCCGGATTAGATATAGACTTACGATCAAATGATAAAAAAAATCTTAAAATAAGAATTATAATTATTAATATCCCAAATGCATAATACTTAGTTATAAATTTAATTCAATGGTAAGCGCTCAAGTAAGAAGTCACACCAAAATAAAAAGTATAAAGAACCATCGTGTCCTTTCTTTCTTTATGGGAGGTGATTTGCACACTTTTATTTTTGATTGAGACACTCCAAAATATGCATTAAACAGTTGTACTGTAAATATACAGTGCTTTAACTGTTTGTACATTGAGTGTCTCAATCAAATCTATGAGTGTGCCAATCAATTTCCTTTCTTTATCCCTTTAACCCACCATTTATTCTCTTCTTCCATCAACTCCGATCCAGTTTTCCTTTCCTCCCGGCCACTATCCAAATTTTTTTCATTTCATTATATTAAATTTGTGGTTATAATTATTCAATTCATTATTTAATTACATCAATTTGATGATACAATTTCTTCATTTCAGAATCTAATATCTTCAATTTCATTGAAGTTTTATTAATATTCCTCAAGTTTTTTATTTGTAATTAAAATCAATAATCATAAATTCATCATTAATTCTTCATCCTTTCAAGTTTTTTCCTTTAAGATATTCAAACACATAAAGTGTTCATAAAAATATGAGTTAACTACATTTTTGGTCCTTATGATTTGCCGGGTATAACGGTTTTGGTCAAATAGTTTAAAAAGTAACGGATTCAGTCCGTTTCAGTCCGTTTTTAGTCGACCATGTAACACTTTGTTCCAAACGTTTAAGTTGACTAAAGTTGGCTGTTTTAATGTCGAGGGTTCATAGGTCTGTGTTTTTACCTATTTAATACATTTAGATTATTTAGTACTCTAAGATTTAACTCATTCCCTCTACAAGAACACAAACAATATACATGAGAGTTAAAATTATCCACTACTGGCTTCACTTCTTTTACTACTGTTCTCTCCACTCTCCTTTGCTTTGAAATTCACGACGTTACCGTGCTCAGCCATACTACGGTATTCTCTTGCACCACTTGTCCAGAGGACATCAATCTAATGACTGCCAACTCCAGAAACCATAGTCATAAAGTAGCCACAAGAATCACAACTTAAACTTCATCTTGCTCTCTTGTAATCAACACACAAATTTGATGGCCATTTTGTTAAGCGATTCCTTCTCCTCCATTGGCGTTTAGAAGATAAACAACGACACAAATCACATCTATCTTTCTCACTCACAAATACCACCACGCCATACCAAATCGCCACCAACGAGTGCATCAACCACACCGCCATGCTTAATAACAACGAAAAACAACACCACCACACCACTTAGACCATTATTGGTCACAGCCTAATTGTATGGTCAAGCATTCATCTAAAAAACTAATCCTCCAAACATCTATCTTCAATTTAAACAAAAAAACCCCAAATCCCTAAATTTCACAAAAACCTAACTTTAGATTTCCACTATACATCACCCCACTCGCAAATGACTTCAACTCCGCCACCTATTAAACATCTACAACAAATTAACATCACAACAACCACGACGTCGCCGATCCACCCACAACACCTCCTTTTATCCTGCCACACCACCTTTCACGTGGCCATACCCCCGACACAACAGACTTACGCACCTCTGACTCGCCACCTTCTTGTCCTTTATTCATTGATCGTTAGATCTGTTGCTTTTAGTCCGGCAATGGTATGGTTATGTGGGTTTGAAATTTAAACCTATGTTTAGCTTTAAATTGGATTGAAGAAGATCTAGTGGAGGTGTATGTGTGCTTTTATTCTTTTATGTGTTTTGCCAAGAACTACTAGTATATATGCATCTGATGTGAAAGTTTTTGGAATGGTCATGATTTATGTTTTCTATTAATAATAATAATAATAATAATAATAATAATAATAATAGTAATAATAATAGTAATGAATGAGAGGACATTTTAGTCATTGCAAAACATTATTCGAGGGTATTCTGGTCATTTTATGGTTTTTTAACGAGTCAAACCTGGTCAAACAAACGTTTGTACCAAAAGTGTTACGCGTCGATCTAAAACGGACTGAATCCATTACTTTTTCAACTATTGGACTAAAACCGTTATACCCGGTAAACCATAAGGACCAAAAATATAGTTAGCTCTAAAAATATCTTTAAAGTGTTTGATGAAATGTCTCAATAAATTTTTGTTACTTGTAGACTTTACAATTGTTAATTACATAAAATAAAGTTTTGGTAATTCTTATTAAGACCAATATTTTGGGATGAACTTTAATTCTACTATGTTAAAAATGACAATATTCATTAATTAGATCACGTTGTTCATCAATTTTTTTCTTAATTTTTTTTCTCTTTTTTTGTTATCATAACGTTCAAAACAATTAAATCATGTTTTTCATTAGTTTTTCTTTCGAATAACTTTTTTTTTCTTATTATCACAATGTTCATCAATGAACAACATCACAATGTTTATCAGTTCTCTTTTTGAATAACTTTTCTTTTTTTGTTATCACAATGTTCATCAGTTCTTTTTATTGTTCTTTCGTTAGATCCCATTGTTCATCAGTTTTAAAAAAAAATTATCACAATGTTTGTTATTTTTCGTTGATGAACAACATCACAATGTTGTTTAGTTAGATCACGTTATTCATCAGTTTAAAAAAAACTTTTTCTTTTTTGGCTATTACAATGTTGATAAGCTAAGAGGAATTTTATCGACTTAAAAAGTTGATAAGGTACGGTGTTTAGATTTGCTTATGCTTGATAAAATGGTCTTTTGTTATATAAACCGACAAGTTATAACCGTGCAGGTGTACCACACAATAAGCCACGCAAAATCGGTATTATTAACCCTCCTAAATAATCCCATAAATTTAAGCTTACCAACTTTTTCAAGCTCAAACACAATGATGGGCCTATATTTTTCCTTTCAAATACGCTAACAAGATACAATTAAAATACGCTAATACAGACACCCTTTTTATAGCTAAACATTATAAACTTGATTATATATAACCAACTACATTTACACATATGTACAAGCTATTTATACACGAGCTCATTTGTTAACATCTGCATCCTTGTTTGCCAACAATGTTTCTTTTGATATATGTTCTTTCGCCTTCATTGCCTGAAAACAATATATAACATTTCAACCATACTCGTGACACAATAAAGAAAAACAATGTAGACAAATGCATTGAACAAACAGATCAAACCTGTTTTCGCCAATCAGTGAGTCCTGTTATCAATGACAGACTCGTCAACTGAATTATGGATCCAATCACAATCCCAATCCAAAGTCCCTTTGCTTTCAAATGTAAAGGGAACCCCAGTACAGCTGCTGCTGGGACGCCGAACAGATAAAATGCTAAAAGATTTACATATGCTCCAATATGTTGCCACCCACTTCCCCTGGCAACTCCTAAAACATGAACTTGAACTTTAGCAACAATCTCGCACTGTAATAAATAATGTGTAAAGAAGTGATGTTCACTGACCTGAAATTACAGCTTGTAGGCTATCTGTGATGATTGAAAGAGATATAAAAGGAGCCATTGATGCAACATAACTTACAACCGCCTTTTCGCTGCTATAAGCCTTTCCAAGAAACTGGTGACAGCTGAAAACAGTTGTGCTTACTATCATGGTTTCGATGATGGCTAGAAACATTGCCAAAAGAACAGCTAGCCGAGCTGCTTGTGGGTTCCCAGCCCCTAACTCATTTGAAACCCGAGTGCTATTTATGAAATAGGATTTAGAATAAGAGTTAGTTTAATAACAATGGAATGAAACTGGTGCATATCTTGGTGCGGGCATGAGTTTGTAATGCAGGAAAGTTACCTTGCAGTCGCTCCTATTCCATATGGTATAGTGAAGTGTAATGTGGATATTGTTAGGCTAGCCACAATAAATATTTCTGTATAAGTGATCAGGTTGCTATTATATTTCGCGACAGTTGTACATGAAGAGTAGAGATAACCAAAAAAGTACCATATCGAAAGAACTGATGTTTCGAGCTTCGGATTTGGTAATAAGCCGGAGATCAAGATAAGCACTTCGAGTGACCACCATTTGAGACTAAAAAGTATATGCATCATAAATATGCAGTGCAAGAAACAAAGACACAATAAGAAGATCCACATTTAAAATATATAGTTAGTTGGATGGTTTAGTTATCAAACGATGTGTTCAAGTGGTTGAAAAGAACATAACTAAAAGAAAGCATAGCGTGCTCTGTATGTCTCGTTTCCTGAGACAAATGCCATATTTTTTTGTTTTCGGAAACGGGTCAACACATGTGGACCTTATTTCGTTCTTTATATCAAACACTTCGAGCTTACCAGACCATTATAGCCGATGGGATAGCAAACCGAAAGAACTCTTTCATACCAACGAGTGCGTCCTTGGAGATGGTCACACGGATATTCTCACACAACGGTGACATCTTGACATAAAATATGATTAATATCAGATAAGCCCAGTTTGACAAACTAAATGCCACTGCAGCACCAACGCTTCCCATATTCAACTTGAACACAAAACCACAACAAAGAGGTATTAGCCTTGTATAAATCAAGTCAACGTTCAACAATAAAAGTCAAGAGTCAATAATCATCATCCAAGTCAAGTCAAGACATTCATTAGTATTTATTAGTCATTAATTTGTATTGGGCTCAAGCCCATGGTAACGATTCTAGAATGTTCTCTTATATCCTATATATAGGATAGTTATTATCAATTGAAAACAAGCAAATTAATTAGCCTTCAATGGTGAATTATCATATTCTAATATGGTAATCAGAGCCAACCCTAAACACTTCAAAAAAAATACACGCCCCTAAATCCTTAAATCTGCCGTTGCATTTTTTTCCTGTCTTTGCTTGCCTGCTGCTGCTATCATTTGCTTGCATTATTTCCCTTTCATATCGCATGCTTAATTGTTGCCGTATTACTTTTCTTCTAAGCGCACATCATGACAAGTTATAATAACACAATTGGTCTACCTGCTGTTCACACGTCTCAAGGTGTTACCAATCAATATAATGTTGCATTATCAAGCTACTTTAATGGATCATATCCATTTACACCCAACATGGGCTTTGTTAACTTCCAACAGTCCAACATGGCCGAATCCATTTCACACCCTATACCCCTATACTCGGCCCAACCCAACAATTTGGGTTATGTTTATCTTCAGTCTGGACTTGGACACTATTGTCCATCACCTGCTCAGCCCGCATCATACATGACACACCCTCAAGCTAATTTGGTGTCTTCTGTGCCAATTCAGCCGGCCCAAGTGCAACCCCAGCCGGCCCAAATACCAATCCAGCAGGCCCATCCATACTCGTCTTCACAAGCGTTCCAAACGATGACTCTACAAGAATCAAATTGGAACATGGATACTGGGGCGTCCTCTCATCTAGCCGAGAACACAGGTATGCTCACTTCTTTTAGCAATCCAAGCTTGTATAAATCTGTATTTGTTGGCAACGGCCAACCCATACCCGTGACTCACACGGGCCATAGCCTTTTGCATACACCACATAAACCCCTTCACCTTCATCATGTTCTTGTCACACCTAATATAATTAAAAATTTGATTTCGGTTCGACAATTCACTCGTGACAATAATGTGTCTGTTGATTTTGATGCTTATGGATTCTCTGTGAAGGATTACCAGACCCGCCGGCTTCTTCTCCGCTGTGATAGTACTGGTGATCTATACCCTGTCACTCAACAACCATCCTCTACCACAACCTTTGCTTTGCTTTCATTGAGCCCCACCACGTGGCACAGACGCCTTGGACACCCGAGTGAAGATATGCTTCGTCGTTTAGAGTCTTCTCATTTTATTTCATATAATAAAACAAAGTTGCCCGCTTTGTGTCATGCTTGTCAATTAGGCAAACACACTAAGCTTCCTTTTTACAGTTCCGAGTCGAATGTTGGGTCTGTATTTGATATTATTCACTCTGATTTATGGACATCCCCCATCTCAAGTGAAAGTGGCATTAAATATTATGCTATTTTTTTGGATCACTTCTCGCATTATGTTTGGGTGTATCCTTTGCTTCATAAATCCGACTTGTTCGATACCTTTGTTACTTTTCGCGCATATGTGAATAAACAATTTAATGTTGATATTAAGGCTTTGCAATGTGACCATGGAGGTGAGTATGATAATACCCGCTTTCACAACCTTTTTCGCCAAAATGGCATGCAGTTTCGGTTTTCTTGTCCCAAAACCTCTCAACAAAATGGGAAATCGGAACGTATGCTACGCACCCTTAACAACATTACCCGCACCTTACTGTTTCAAGCACACATACCTCCATCATATTGGGTAGAAGCCCTAAACATGGCCGCTCACCTTTTAAATATCCTTCCATCCACTGCCATCAATAATGAGATACCGTTCACTAAGCTTCATAACAAACCACCCACATATGATCATTTGCGAGTGTTTGGATGCCTTTGTTATCCACACATTTCCTTTGATCATAAACTTCAACCTAGGTCCACAGCATGTGTCTTTCTTGGTTACCCGGCTCTACATCGAGGGTACCGTTGCCTTGACCTTTCAACCAACAAAATCATAATCTCCCGACATGTCATCTTTGATGAAGACCAATTCCCTTTTGGGTCCATGACGCCCGACACACCCCCATCCTACGATTTCTTGCTACCCCCTCACAACACCCATACGTCCCAAACCACTCATCCTAACAATCACCAATTACATCCCCCAACTGCCATGCCTCCATCTCCTACTCACACGAGCCCTACCCAATCGCCTCAAGCCCAACCGCAATCCCCACACCACCCCCTTACCCCTCGTACTCCAGCAACCCACCAACAAATTCCGGTCCCTCCTTTATCTTCAACTCACGAGCCCACTACACCAAGCTCAACACCGAATACCCATATCACCTCACCTGCTGCTACTGCTTATGGGAACGCCCCAACTACCAATACTCATCATATGGTCACCCGTGCAAAAGCCGGAATTTCAAAACCTCTTGCGCGTATGAATTGTCATGCCACCACTACTTCGCCTATTCCTCGCTCTCATTTACATGCTCTTCGTGACCCTAATTGGCATAAGGCTATGGTAGATGAATATAATGCTTTGATTTCTAACGGAACGTGGGCTCTTGTGCCTCGTCCAGCTAATGTTAATATTGTTCGATCTATGTGGCTTTTCAAGCATAAGTTTAATGCAGATGGCTCGTTGAGCAGGTATAAAGCTCGATTGGTTGCGAATGGTCGCAGTCAACAGCAGGGGATTGATTTTGATGAGACCTTTAGTCCGGTCGTCAAACCGGCTACTATTCGTACTGTCTTGAGTCTTGCAGTGACACGTGATTGGCCTATTCATCAGCTTGATGTGAAGAATGCTTTTCTTCATGGCCAGTTATCTGAGACAGTCTACATGCATCAACCACCAGGGTTTGTTGATTCCGCCCACCCAGATTATGTTTGTCATTTGCAGCGTTCTTTGTATGGGCTTAAACAAGCTCCTCGGGCATGGTTTCAGCGGTTTGCTAGCTTTATTACACGTGTCGGTTTTCAGCATAGTAAAACCGATACGTCACTATTTGTTTATCACATGGGTTCGGATGTTGCTTATCTGCTCTTATATGTGGATGACATCATACTCACAGCTTCGTCTACTGCTCTCTTACAGCGCATTATTACATTACTTCATAGTGAGTTTGCTATGACTGACCTTGGCTCTCTCAATTATTTCCTTGGTGTATCTGCACAGCGATCGAAGTCTGGATTGTTTTTGTCTCAGTCTAAATTTGCAGAGGAAATTCTTGAGCGCGCTCACATGCAGCATTGTAACCCATGCAAGACCCCTGTGGACACTGAGTCCAAACTCGGTTCTGATGGTGACCCTGTCAGTGACCCTACTTTATATCGAAGCCTTGCAGGTGCCCTTCAGTATTTGACATTCACACGCCCAGATATATCTTATGCTGTGCAGCAGATCTGTCTTTACATGCATGATCCTCGTGATCCACATTTTACTGCTTTGAAGCGTATTTTGCGCTATGTTCGTGGGACTATTGACCATGGACTTCAGCTTTATGTCTCATCCACTAGTCAACTCACTGCTTATACAGATGCTGATTGGGCTGGTTGCCCTGTTACTCGTAGGTCTACCTCCGGGTATTGTGTGTTCCTTGGTGATAACCTTTTGTCTTGGTCTGCCAAACGGCAGGTTACATTGTCTCGTTCTAGTGCTGAGGCAGAATATCGAGGTGTTGCGAATGTTGTTGCTGAGACTGCGTGGATTCGGAATTTGTTGCTTGAACTTCACACTCCTCTCTTTACTGCTACTCTTGTCTATTGTGATAATGTGAGTGCTGTGTATCTGTCTACTAATCCTGTGCAGCATCAGCGTACTAAACACATCGAGATTGATATTCATTTTGTTCGAGAATATGTTGCTTCCGGTCAGGTTCGTGTGCTTCATGTCCCTTCCAGATTTCAGTATGCAGATATTTTTACTAAGGGTCTCCCCACAGCTTTATTTCTTGAGTTTCGCTCCAGCCTGAACGTCCGAAGATCTCCCGCTCACACTGAGGGGGAGTATTAGCCTTGTATAAATCAAGTCAACGTTCAACAATAAAAGTCAAGAGTCAATAATCATCATCCAAGTCAAGTCAAGACATTCATTAGTATTTATTAGTCATTAATTTGTATTGGGCTCAAGCCCATGGTAACGATTCTAGAATGTTCTCTTATATCCTATATATAGGATAGTTATTATCAATTGAAAACAAGCAAATCAATTAGCCTTCAATGGTGAATTATCATATTCTAATAAGAGGAACATGGAAACATAGAACAAGCATAGAGCTCAAAAGCAATGGAAAAGTCAAGCTCTGGGATTGAAGTGATCGCACAAGGGGTTTAAGGATTGCACCTCCAAACAGGGCCGGAATGAGGCAGATCGCATATTTTCGGGCTTCTAGCGAGATTAAAGGGTCTTGGCCGATTCCAATTAATAATTTATCTAGGAATATCCAAGAGATGGAAACTGGTATGCAAACTAATAACAAGGTGTAGACTCCAATTTTGTTGTATTGTTTGGCTCCAAAAGCTTGCCCACACAGGGTCTCCAGTCCTCCCACTAATCCTGACTGTTTATTAAAATTGTAAGTATAAAAAATTGCATACGTACTTGTAATTATACCAATTATATATCACAACATGACCTATAGTGTATAATTTGATTAATAATATAAAGCATTAAAATATAAAACTTATTACTAATACCATACTTTGCCTCAGATTTTGTTTTTGAAAAAGTATTTATAAAACCCGAACTAGATAGTATTTGTTCCAGACTTCAAGTATTGTTAATCTTCTGTTTGGCAATATGTACATTTCCATTTTTGTCGCGAATAATTTTTTTTCCATGTTAATCATGAGACCAGAAATATATTTGGAAAGCAAAAACATATTTTGTAAGAGAAAGAACTTACAAGTAGGCTGAAACCAGTGACATTTGTGACGGATGTGGCAATGGAAACACTAGCCAAAGATAGTTGATCAACATGCCCAACTATCGCTACCGTCACCATTTGCATCATATACTGTAAAACTGCCACCACCACCATTGGTCCCGCGATTAAGCTCATCTTCTTTATCTCACAGCTAATGTCCGTCCACCTTTCCGCCTCACGCCTTCTTTCAGTGCCCACTTCCATCTATCTCTCTCAAAGAAAACTGCCTTTTGATCTCTATTTACATATAGAGAGTCTGGATACATAACAGTGTAAAGACATGATAGAGGCGCAGTAAATTAAGGCGATATGATATTAATTTAATTTGAATACAGCGTGCAAGAAATACTTGGTAATACGTGAGAACACAAATCACATGTTGTGCACGAAGTTAATTAGACAACTGGGAGATAAATTAGCACTCTTTGATGACTCGTAGGAAGGATTTTTCTATGTATGATATATTTCAGGTATAATAAACAACAGTAAGGTTGTGTGACTAACTAACCAATTTATGACTCGGATAGTATTCGATATAGATGTACATCTATTTCTTTTTGTTTAGTTAACCATAAACCTTCTCGTAACTCCTTTTGAAAATTCAAGATGGAGTGGTGTATTATGCACTCCCCCAGCAACCTATATTTTCCACACTTAATTAACATTTCATAGATTAAAGTTTAACATAAACTCTTGGTGAATTTTAAGCGAAAGATTCCTTAGGCACTTAGATATTTTAGGCAAGTTTGACTATAATCCTAGGAAATTATGAAGTACAGTGTTCGGTCGACAAGGTGGTCCCAGTTCGGGGTTCTATCAGTTATGTATAAATGTGGAATATTAGACTGAATGTAATGGGACGGTCGACCTCGGTCGTGTAAGGACATTACACCCACGACAAAGGATCACACAACAAATAACCAAACAATTAAGAACAACGAATAAACATACACAAACTTCACTATATAAATAAATAACTATTTGCCGGTCTCGCCCTCAGCTATATCCACTAGAAACTCAACTTAATAACATAGATTAGCTGAGAAACAAGAAATGAGACGCTTCAACTCCATAAAAAAACTTCACAAAACACACTCACAAGTTTTTCTCACTTCTCTTTGGATTATAAAAATCCTACCATAATCTATGCCCTCTATTTAAAATAGTGCTTTAAACAAATCTTTTCCTAATGTAAACTTGCATAACTAACAATTATGAAAATATATCTCTTTTATGCTTAAATATAAACACATACTAAATTTACAAAAATATACCCTTGTATTTACAATCACTCTATAATGCAATTCTCCAAAACATAATTAATGGGTAATAAGAGTTGCAAAACATTCCACTATTAAAAACAGTCCTATCATCCGAACTGCCTCCAATCCACCTCCACGCATACTCACACACAACCCATAACATACTCTTCACAAATAACACGTGAACAACATCATCCCTAATATACCTCCCTCCACAAGACCCATCCCATGGGCAAAGCATACCCATTCCAATAACCAAGATTATTCGGTATTTTTCGTCTCCGAATAACTAGTTGTATACACTAATTAAACCTTGCAAGTGACTTTCTTCACCCTAACGGTATCCCCCCTCAACGGGACGACAACACCCCAAGTGAAAGAATATCCTAGCGCACCGGAAAATACTTCACAGTTCAAAGCGGTTTTTCCACACTTCCATCATGAAGCATAAAACGTACCCTCTCTCCGACACCTTATCAATCATCATCATTTGCTACAACCCAATTTGATATCACCCAAATTGTCCCTTCCATATCAAACGTCTCAAAAAACATATCACGATCAATTGCATAAATGTGATGACGCTGCGTTATCCAACACCCACTTTGGTTTTTCCACCTCAAATTCCACAATGTCGAGTTCTTTCCGTCATAAGAAACTCATCACCACCATTGTCAACTACATTCATCTCACCACCGTCGACTTTCTTTTTTCCCTTCGAATCTCGTAAAATCTTCAAGTCTTCACGAAATTAAGGACACATTACTTGCATATGACCCTTATCCCCGCAATAGTAGCATTCGACAACACTCATGATCTCCTCCCATTCGAGACTTCGAACGCAGAACCCATTTACGAACAATTCGCGCTTTGAGGAAATTTCTACCTCCTTCCAGAGTCATCAGCAGTAACACACACATCCACTCGTAGGAACTATCATTCCCCGTCATTCTCTCATTATCACGCAACGCCTTTAGCACATCCTCAAATGTCAAAGTGGTCATCCCCGTCAACATAGTTTACACAAACGGCTTATACGATTTCGGTAATGATGACAACATCAACAAGGCTTGTTCTTCATCTTTGATAGCATCATCTACATTAGCTAACTGACAAACCAACTGATTAAAAGAATTAATTGAATCATGCAGATTACATCCCACTTCAATGTTTTAATGAATACAATTCCATCTTCAAAAATAATCTATGCGTCAACGACTTTGATGCATAAATATTCGTGAGCTTGTCCCAAATATCCTTCGGTGTATTCTTCTTCAAAACACTGTATTTGATTTCAGGAGCCAATGCCAACCTAATTGTACTCGAAGCCTTCTTCATGCATCTCTATCCAACATCATCTTCATCTCTCTGATTGTTTCTCCCCAAAGCTTCATCAATACCTTGTTGTACCAACACATCCTCAATCGTCATCTTCCACACCGCACTTTTAGCGACTTTTGGTCAAATAAGTCAAGGACTTCTAGCAACCACTTGTAAACGCTAAAAGTGGGGGCTATAGTTTTTGGTCAGCAAGTCAACAAATTTATAGCGACCATATGTAGTAGTTAAAGGTTTTGTCATAAAAGTTTAGTGGAAGTTAAAAAGTCAAAAGATCAAAAGTGAAAAAGTCAAGGCAAACCCGTAGTCGCTAAAAATACAAAATGTGGTCGCTAAAGCCTTTAGCGACGAATTTATTGAGACGACATCTATACAGACCACGAGCGACCGCTATATGTTTTAGCGACCACAACTCCCACTTTTAACGACCACATTCGTAGTCGCTAAAAGCGGAAAATCTAATAGTGAGTCTCTTGCTTTTGTTCTTTCATCAGTTGGTTGTTATTTTTATGAAATAATCCCTCAAAATGATAACCAACCAATTATCCAAAACTTAGCAAACTTGAACCCAATTCTTCGTGCAACACGGGCAAGTGAAAGTAGTCAAATTCAGCATCTAAACCTGTGTGAGATAACGTAACCTAACGACAACCACTTTTGTTGAATATTGGGAATTTAACGATGTATAACTTTCAGAGGAAGAATAAGTGAACGGGGATAAGTAGGAAAGGTTATCTCTTAGCTGGGCTTGAATAAACTTAAGTGAAAGTCTATCTTTCAAAATAAGATTTAACTTAAGTGGATTTTTGGATTTGTGTTTTGGAATTAATTATGTGATCATTGCGACTTAATATCACATCATATTTACACATTACATATCCTGCTTCTGATTATTCAGCGGTCAGATAACAGTTGTGGTCCCTTTTACAAAAAGTCGATGCAAATTTTTTAGAACGAATGTAATGGGACTCGGTCGGTCGACGCGTTCCCTCCCACCACGATGACCAAAACAGACGTGTCCCCCCAACCTTTGCAATCTTTCGGTCGTGCAGAATACCGAGTAAATCAAACAAAATCATACCCATTTTTACTTTTCTAGCCGTTTGATATAAAAAAAAATTAACCTCTTTATTTTCTATAAAACCCAACATCTTCTTTACTATTTTCACACATATACATTTTTTATCAAAAACACACACTACAAACATTATGTCTCAAATTAATTCCGAGTGTTTATTTTTCGATTATACGGATGATGAAACGGAAGTGAATAGTTTACTCTCCGGTTTTTAATAGACGCTGCTTTGGTTATTCAAGCATCTACTTCTACAATCCAAAAATACCAACGAAGCCATATGGTTAGAGATCGTTACGGTGCTCATGACCGTCTAGTGCTAGCTTACTTTGCTAAAAAACCATTTTACAACGCCTATTTATTTCGTAAACGATTCTGAATGAACCGATCACTGTTCACCCGCATTGTTTGAGATTTGTCTGCTAACTGTCCTTATTTTCAAGAATGGTGTGATGCTGTTGGAAAAGCTGGCATCTCTGCTTTAGTGAAGTGTACCTCCGCGATTCGCCAACTAGCATACGTTGCCGTTCCAGATTCTCTAGACGAATATTTACAAATCGGTGAAAAAACTTCTCGTGATTGTTTGATGCATTTCTGTAATGGGGTTATAGAGTTATATGGCGAGGAGTATTTGCGAAGGCCTACGCAACTGACGTCGAAAAACTCTATGCTTTTCACGAGAAAAAACATGGATTTCCTGGTATGATAGGCAGCATAGACTGTACAAAATGGTCGTGGGCTCAATGTCCACAAGCATAACGTGCTCAATTCAGTAGGGGTGATTCCGGGTCAGAGCCATTCATTTTGTTAGAAGCGGTTATCTCACAAGATTTATGGATTTGGCAGGCCTTCTTTGGTGTTGCAGGGCCGAACAATGACGTTAACGTTTTACGTCAATCCCCTGTTTTAAATGATCTTAAAGTAGAAAAAGCACCAGAGGTTCCATTCGTGGCTAACGACGTGACTTATAAATGAGGATATTATCTTACTGACGGGATATATCCAGAATGAGTTGTGCTTATGAAGTCTATTTCGCAGCCAGGGTCAAATGATGTGAAGCGAATAAGATATAAGCATGCACATGAAGCAGCAAGAAAATATATGGAACGAGTGTTTGACGTGCTAAAGAAAAAATGGGCTATCGTAAGAACTCATGCACGGTCTAGGAGTCTTAAAAGGATTACGCATTTGATGTACACTTGCATCATATTACATAATATGATTCGCCAAAATAAAAAAAAAGCTCTAGCAAATAGTATCCGGAAGAAAAACATCATGAAGATGATCCAGTAAGATCAGCACAAGATAGGCTACGAGTTATCAGAGAAATACAAGACGAAGAAACTCATCTTAGTCTTAAAGCCGATCTAGTGGAACACATTTGGCATCGAACAAATGCACACTAATTTACTATAATTTTTTATCTTTCGTAATTTTTTTTCCGTCTTTTCTTCCGTGTATTTTTATTTCCGTATTTTAATTTGTAATGTTAAATTATTAATGTAATGTTTTTTTTTTAAATTTGTTCGGTCGTCTGTGCGGTCATCACGACGGGTGTTTGGTCACTGTGTGGTCTAGAAGAGAGAAAGCTGAGTTGGCGCTGACGTGACGATGTCCTCTGCGGTCACCACTACGTTTAGCCTGAATTACCCCTTTTTAACCTTGTTTTTTAGATAGTTTTTTTTATTGGGTAAAGGTCATTTATTACCAATCTACTTTCTCATTTGTACCGTAATGACCAACTTACTTTTTTGGTACTCATTACACTCACGTACATTCAAATTTTGTTCGATATCACCAATATGACCATAAAATGACTATATTACCATTGTTTTCTTTAACAAATTTACAATCATAATTTTTTTTAAATCTTAATTTTTTTAAAAGTACTTTAACAAAAAATAATTTTTTTAAAAAGTAATTTTTTTAAATCATAATTTTTAAAAAAGTACGGATTTTTTTATTTTTTTTTTTAATTTTGTACTTTAAAAAAATTACTTTTTAAAAATTTCGTACTTTGATAAGTAATTATTCTTTTTTAAAATTTCGTACTTTCCTAAATTATTAAATTAAAAGAAATTTTAATTAAAATCCTAAATCGAGAATGTTTAAAGTTGAAAAACGAAGAAAACGAGAACGGGGATCGAATCCTGTTCTTTAAAAACTAAAATTTTACAAAAATGACCCTACAAAGGTTTTTCTATTTTTCCTAAGTGAAGAATGATAAAAGAAAATTTTGTAAAAAAGAATTATATTTTTTGGATTTTTATTTAATTTTTAATAATTAAAAAACAGTTTTAAAGAAAATAAATGATAAAAAATAGAAAACGAAATGGGAAAAATCTCAAAAAATTAAGGAAAGTAGCTAAAAGAAAGATGGATCTATGAAAAATAAGTTGGTGGTCCCTGCTTATCAAATAAGCCACGAAATAAGCCAAAAACAGCTTACGGGCTTATGGGCTAAAAAAAGGTATAAAGGATTAATTTTGCAAACAATAGCTGGATGAGCTATTGTAGCAAAGTGGTTAGTGTGTGTTTGTGGTGTGTCGTGTGTGCAAAGGGGGAGGTCCAGGGTTCGAGCCTGGGCCTCTCTCTTTTTATAAAAACTTTTTTTTAAAACTTGTAAAACACCTAAAAATAAGCTAATTTAAAAAAGGCAATATTTTTGAAACTTAGGAATAAGCTGAAAAATAAGCACAAAAGGGTGACAGTTTTACTTTTTTTACACTAAGTCTTCTTAATAAGCTGCTGTTAGCTAAGTAAGGGGAAAATAAGCTGAGCTAATTAAGGATAAGCAAAAACATATAGTTCTCTAATCCTAATAAGCCAATGCAACCAAAATAAACAAGGGAAAATAAGCAAAGAAAAGGGGCAAAATAGGCTATTTACTCTAAGGGCTAAACTAGCTAACTGGTGGGCAAATTTTAAGCTCAATAAGCAAGGGGCAATCAAAGATAAGCTAAAACTATTAGCAACCTATACCTAATAAGATACTACAAACAAGAAAAATCCAAGTAAAACAGACAGATAAGCTTAAAATTCTCAAATAAGCTAAGGGCCAAAAACTGGTTTCAAACAGCCTAAGGGGCACCTTTGGGGCTTATTTCTAAGCACCTAGAGGGACCTTGAAGACAAGTAGCTTATAAGAGCTTGAGCAATCTAAGAAAGCAAAGAAGATGGAATTTGAAACAAAAAATAAGCAGACAAAAAGGCTAATGAGAAGTGGCTGACACACAAAGATTGGCAACTTTTCGGTTTTTTCTTTTTTTAAAGGACAACTAGACTATTGCAGCCTATGAAATAAGCAAGCAAATAAGCTCAAAAATGAAAAAGAGGTTAAAACAGATTGAGTATGGCTTATAATAAGCTTATGCTCAAAAAACTAGACACTAAAAACTATTTTGACTACACTAAAAATGGATTTGAAAAATGCTATTTTAACTATGAAAGACACTTACCAAAAAAAAGTTTTGACAGATTTGAGAGAACACAAAGAAGTCTAAAAAGGAAAATTTTACTACTGAATTGTGACACTAAAAGGACACTAAAAATGACTCTTAAACACTTGTTTTGAAAGCCTAATCTAATAAGCTCTTAACAAACTGTTTGTCACCATAGTTGTAAAAGGGCTTTTAGAAAATGCTTAAACAGACCTTGAGACTTAAAAAGTTTTTAAAACAGATTGATATCAACCTAAAAGGGATTTTCAAAGTGGCCAAGGTCACCCAAAGGATTTTTTTTACACACTTTGACCCACTTTGGGGTGTTATGCCAAACACCCCTTAAGATTTTAGAAATCAAATTTTAAGCTGTTTTTGAAGGATTAAAAAAAAGAATTTGAAGACATATTATAACAAAGATTAGATAATCACAAATAAGAAAAAAGCAACAAGAATTAAGCAGTTAAATAAGCACTTAAGATAAGAGCAATATCAAAGGCAAATATGGCAGTTGAGAGCAAAAACTTAAACAAAGAATATCAAAACATCAAATAAAGACAAATAAGCATTAAAAGACATGATTAAGCAGGAAAAACAAGAAAATAAGCAGGAATATAAGCAATAAGCAGATGAACAGTAGAAAAGCTAAAATGGAAAAATAAGAAAAACTTACCAAACCCTTGCTCTAACAGGGCAAATAAATGATTCTACAAGCTCTAGTTTGTCAAAGACAAGCTAGTGAGGTCTATAAGCTCTTCCCACGCTAGCTTATCATCCAATTCTTGCTGAGGTAATTTGAGGGAGAATTTTTTTTTTTGATTTTTCTAAACAGTTTATATATTGAGTCATTTTTTTACTTAAACAGGTTACAAAGTAGCTTAAATGAGAGCTTATATTAGCTTATGAAACATAAGTGAGCACTTGAAAAGAATAAGAACTTAAAACAGATTTTAAGAAAATTAAAATTTCATTAACATGAAAACATTACAAGGAAAATTAAAAACTAAATTTGCTGGATTAAACTAACTAGATGAAAACTAAGTTACTAAAAACTAGATAGCCAAATGGCATACAAGACAACCTATTATATAGAAACGACCTATGGTCTTGGCATCTTGGTCTTTTGTCCTCTTCTGCTGTGTTTCTTTGCTGAGACAGATTGAGAGTGTGTTTGTTGTGAGAGTGAAACCCTAAGTCATCTCAGCCCTTGAATTTGTCTTGGTGCTCAAGTTCATTGATCATGTCCCTTGATCTTGTTGTCTTATTCGTTGGCCAATAGGGTAGTTGGGGATTGCCAAGGTGGCAAGAGCTCATGTGGGGTGTGGGGTGATGGAGAGTGACATTTTTGGCAGGTTGCAAGGAGGTAGGGGACAATGAACAGTGGTGGGGTTTTGAGCTTGGCGGGAAAGTGATGTATAAAAGGGGCAGGGGATAGGTTTGAGGGTTTTGGCACACAAGGCCCCTCACTTTGTGTATAAGTATTGCAAGTAAAGTCCTTGTGGTGTTGAAACTTTTGGGGGAATTTGGCAGAAAAGGCCCTTGAAGGTTATTTGGTTTATTACACGGAAGGTCCTTGTGGTAACTAACAGCCGTTAGGTTAAGGGTCTTGGGCCAAGGTTGGTAGATTGGGCCCGTTTGGTTTATATAAGGAATTGGGATTTTGGGCCGTATTGTGTTTTTAAAGGAAAAAAGGGCTTTTGTTTAAACTTGGGCTTAATGGTCTTCAATAAATATACTAATGGGCTGACCCGGCCCATTAGATGGGTTCGGGTGGGCCCATTAAGTATTCTTCGGTTACGGCTTCGGCTTTGACCGTTGACTTTTTCGGGGTTGACTTTTTGACTTTGACTTTATCGGGGTTGACTTTGGCTTCGATTTGACTTTGCTTTTCCATTCCGTGCCCGGTTTTGTCGTTTTTGCTTGATTTTTCGTCCTTTTGTCGGATATCCGTTTCCTGCACAATATAAGTGAAAACATACAAATACAATGTATTTTTGGTACGTTTTGGGTCATTTAAGTCCGATTTTAATGGTGAAAGGTATGTGTAATTAAACACATACCAAAATCCCCCATACTAAGACATTGTCGTGTCCTCACGCAATGCTATGAAGTAAGCACTTAGAAAACTAAGAATCTCGATCCCCCTCGACTAATAACCTCGAAAAGTAGCTAAGTGTTTGTCGAGGGGAAGTAAAGACTCATAAGTTTTGAAAAGCCCCCGTCTTTACCATTTTTAAATATATACTCTTATTCCTACACATATTTTTTGTATTTTTCATTTTTCTCATTTTTTTGTACTTTTCATATTAAGCAACTAACTTATTTGACTTTCGTTATTTTATAACTTTTAGGGATCATAGAACAAGATGCATTTCGATCCGAGAATGCCCCAAAAAGGATAAATTCATCGTCCCCGACTTTTCACTTATTCCAAACCAAGCTTAAAACGAAATCACCGTTAAATATAAGTTAAGAAGCTAACACTACTCATATTTGCAACTTGTGAACTTTTCACTCCCGACAATTATTATATATTAGGTGTATGTGCTAATTTCAAATTTCAACTATGGATCAATGTTTTGCAAAATACGAGAATAAATATTGAAGCGAGATCAGCCCATGAGCGACTTTCGTCTCGGCACATCCCAACGCTTGCGCCTAATGACCAGGCTTTTTGACACCTCACAAGACTAGGTATCTGGAGACTCAATCTCGACCGTAGTTCATAAACTCTTGTTTCCCGTATACACATAGCTTATAAAATAGAATAGTCAAAGTTCAAAAGCATATTTAAATTTAACAAAAAGAAATCTATTTATTAATTCACACTTAATATTAAACACTTATGCAATTGTAACCCTCGACTTTTTAGAAGGCTTGCAACAATCAGTTGTGCGAAGCCGCAAAATCAGCAAAATTTTTATCAGTCCCTCGGATTATATTCTTACTATGGCTTCTTAGAAGCTTCCTCGTTGTGAGCCTCAAGAATACAACAATTTTTAATCAGCCAACAAGTTTAATATTTATATATATTATTTCCATTTATTCAACATCAAATTTTTTTTAAGAAACTAACAATTATGGTCCACATCTTTACCCGGGTATAACACTTTTGGCTTATGTTTTTAAAAATTTGCGGGTTAAGCCAAAACCCGAGTATCCTTTCACATTTGATCCAAATCTAACAAGTCGTTAAATCTGATTTGGCTCAAATGTGAAATGAGATTACTCGGTTTTGGCTCAAATAAGACCAAAATTGTAATTTGACTCAATTGAAATGGATACTCGGTTTGGCTTAAAAACCCCAATTTTAAAAAAAATGGACCTCATAATGTTATAACCCGGTAAAGATAGTGACCAAAAATTGTAGTTGTCTTCCTCTAGTTTTTATGATATAGAAAAGACTTCTTTTTGAAAAATTTAAGTATAAATTTGAACTAAGGCTAAAGTTTTTGCTATATACTACATAAAAATTATTGATTTAAGTTTAATCTCTAAAAATAGCACGTATATTAATCTAGTTAGAAGCTTATGGGAGAAAGAGTGACAAATTACACACATGAGCTCTTAAGATTTCTAAATAATCCTTGTTTAGCATCTCACTCATAATTAACACTATCATTTTTTGTCTTTCGAGTATTATCGCCGAAATGCTTATCTAAATGTAAGGAACAAAGCTAGATCACAACAAACGCTCGATCGAGTCAAAATTTCTCTATCTACCCACAGAAAAGTCCAAAATTATGACAAAACACTTATTTTATTTTTGAAAATTTTTAAATTTTTTCACCTTTTTGGTATTTTTCAAAAATTTTGGTGGTAAAAGCGGGATTACGTGAAAACAACGACTGCATGCATAATCAAATCGAAGATCCCCCCATACTAGACAAACATGTCCCTCAATGGTTTTAACGAAGGGGTCTCTACGTAAATCCTCAAGCCGTTTAATACGTATGCTTAAAGATAAACGTCAGTCGATAAGATTTGGGGATATCGTATTCCAAAATGAAGCTGAGATGTTGAAGCTCTGTAGTATCGAAAGGACAATACCCGCGAGCACAGAGCTCAAAAATCCAAGACATATGGACAATACAGACCCAAAAACAAAAAATACGAAAAAAGGAAAAGTGGGCGAGCCCTCCTCACACAACAAAAAACACTTATCATACTATAATACTACTACAACTACGATATAATACTAAGATATACATGGTTTTCCACCCACGAAGCGCTTATTTTCAGTGTCACTTAGCTTGACCCAATGCCCCCAGATTGAGTTGGTCCAAGAGGGATAGTTTTTTATATGATAGCTATACTAAAAAGAAAAAGAAAATATTTTTTTTACTTTTTATATTTTTTAATTTTTTGGATTTTTGATTTTTATCAAAATTATAACTTTCGTAAACGAAAGGATCTTCAAACCAAATCAACAAACGTAAACGAAGGAATCTTTAACACAAGTCCCCGGTAGCGGCGCCAAAAATTTGATACACAATAAAATATACAATATAATTCCACAAGAGAAATTAAGAAAATTCCCTAAGGAAAATTCACTCTTAAAAGATATATATAATATATAATACGTATATTTAACCGGGAAGTATGATCACCCGGGTCGTTTCCCCAACGACTTGTGAAATTGAAACCACGTTTTAGCTCGGATTATGATTTGAATGAGAGAAAAGATATTTTTGAGTATCTATAACTATTAATTGAAAGCACAATTAAAAACAAGCAATTAAAAACAATTAAACACTTTAACAATTAACGGGACAAATAAAACGCGACTAAAAAGCAAATACACTAAAATTAACTCCTAAAAATGAAAACTAAATTTATAAACCTAAATTAGGACAAAAGAAAATTTTAAGAAAAAGAAAAACATTTTTATGATTATTATTGAATTTATTATGAATTTAAATCTATTTTAATCTAATTAAATCCTAAAAAATAGCAAATTAAGTCCTAAAAATTGAGAAAAATGATTTTTAAACTTAGAAAAGTCTAAAATAACATAAAAACTCAGAAAACTATTTTTAAAATTAAAATCCTATTTTTAAACTTAAAATTAAAAGCTCAAAAATGAAAATTAAAATCTAAAAGGTGTAAAAATGATTTTTTTTGAATGTAAACCTAAAAGTAATTTTTATAAAACTAAAAACTATTTTTTTGTAATTTTCTGAAACTTTTTCTATTTTTTATGAATTTTCTAAAATTAAAGCTTTCGAAAAATCCTAAAAAATAAACTAATTAATGGAAAAATGTGAAAAATTCAGGAAAAGTCTATGATGCAACAAAGATCAAAGGAAAAATAAAAGAAAACTCAAAGGTTAACAAATAAGCCGGGAAAAAGCTTTTATAAGCTACAGCTTATAATAAAAAGCTTAAGAGGAAAATGTCTATAAGTATTAATTGGGGGGAAAAGTTACTGGATGAGCTATTGAAGCAAATGGTTAACACGTTGGGTCTTTGAGGGAGAGGTCGTGGGTTCTAGTCTGGCAACACACCACTTTTTACTAGCTTTTGAGCTCACTTTCACTTAAACACTTGCAAAATGCTCAAAATAAGCTCAATTTATAAAACAAAACAAGTTCTAAACTCCTTATGATATGCTTAAGCTAAAATTGACAAGAGATTTGAGCTAAAACACTTAAAGCTATTAGAAATTGAAAACCAAAATTGCAAACTCAGAAAAAGAAACTAAAAGTTCAAAAATCAAACAAGCTAGCAAGAGCAATAAGCTATGACATAAGCTGAGCTTTTGGAAACTAGACAAACTACATATAAGCTATTAATATTATGCATAAAATCTATTCTTATAAGCTAAAAATATAAGTTTAAATGCTAAGTCCTAATTACTACTGTTTTTGGCTTTTTGAGATTTTTAATGAAATTTAAAGCTAAATTACCCTAAGATTTCAAGCTAGAAATGAAAAACAAGCTTTAAACTAACTAATTCTATATGAAATCTAAGAGCTTATAGAAATTTAGACTCTAAAACCTAAAAACACTTGGTTAATTTGAGGTTTAAAAAGTCAGCAGTAGTAACTATGGTTACTACTACTGATGCAAATGACCAAGAGGGCAAAACAAAGTTGCAGGCAACCAAGGTTGTTTCTACTGCACTAGTTACACTCAATGAGTGTTAATACACTTTAAACAAGCAAATACTACACCTAGGAAAGCTAGGATCAAAAAGTCTCAAAGATCTAAAGGAGCAAAAGCTCCCTTGATGCTGAGATAAGAAATTTAAGCCATAAAATTATTTTAAACCTAAACTAATCATTCAAACTTACTCAAAACCTTATCAATTATCAATATCAAACTATCCAAAGAAAAACCTCCAAGTTTCTTTGACTTTTAAGGGTCAAATAACACTAATCCAAACACCCCTTTAGCTTTTGACAGATTTCATTAAGTCTTATATTTTGAAATCTAATTAACAAAACCTAAATACCAGATATTAACTAGCTTAAAACAGACTTATAAAACTCAAATTACCAACTAAATACACTAGAATTAAGAATCTAAAAACTAAACTAATTATTTTTGGTTTTTCATGCTTTAATGGCAGTTATGAAGAAAACTAAGATCCAATATACTATAACTAAAAACAGATAAACAAATATGATTGACAAGTAAATTAAGATAATCAAAAGCACAAATAAGCAATTAGTAAGCAGATAAGCAAATCTAATAAGCTAATAAGCAACATTAATAGAAAGAAATTAGGATGAACAAAGGATTTAACATGAAAATTACGAAAATGCTTCAGCTAAACTGAAGCGTATTAGGCGCAAATGAGCTTAATCAATCAGCTCTGCTTATCAGAGATAAGCCAGTAAAGGTCCATGGAGGGCTCATCTCTTGACATAGCCTTGCCCTGCTATGACTTTTTTAAAAGTCCAAATTTCAAAAGTAATTAGCTGATAGTAAAGTTTTAAGTAGAGTAAAACCTATAGAAGCTCAAATCCCAAGCTTATAGAACATGATGATCTAAAGATGAGCTTATTGTGAGCTTATGAATCATTTAACATGATAATAGGAAGCAAATGAGAAAGGAAACTTTGTTCATTAAATAAATGTGATTACATTAAGTGAAAGTTGGGTACAATTACTTGAAACTGAAATGGAACTAATAATTAAGCTGAAATTTAAGCTATAATCACTAAATTTTCTAAAACTAGACTAGGAAAAGGAAGAATGTGTGTGGGTGTGTGATAGTGAGAGCCTTTTTATAGCCTGAAGTTGAACCTTCTAGCCCCTTTGGCAATTACAAGCTCCTTTTGATCATGTCCGTATAATCCCTCAATCATTGTTGAATCATCTATAAGCCTTGGAATTAAAGTGATATGCCATCACACGGGAGTTTGCCAGCAGGCCATTCCGTGATTGAGACATTTTTGTGTGATTCTTTTGAGAGTAAGCTAGAGTGAAAAATACCCCTTCCTTGTGCTTTTTTCTATTTCCAAACGTGGCCTTTTTCCTTTGTGGTTTTGGGCCAATAGGGTGTCGATGATTGACACATAACTTCTGCCAGCAGTACTGCTCTCCAATGAATTGTTGTTTGTACCCTTCAATTTTGAGAAGCCCTTTGTTTTTGACTGATGGTGAAATGGAGGGGATGAATGAACAGTACTCGTTCATTCCCGCTTGTTTTAACTGAAAGAGGGGTAATTTGTTTTAAACTTTGGGAAAATGGCAAAATTGGTCCTTGTGTTTGGTTTATAAAAGTATAGTGTAAAAGAACTTTTGAATATTGGTAGGAATGATCCTTGTGGTTTTATAAAAGGGGTATTGGGCTAGGGTTTGGGCTTATGTCTTGGGCTTTTTGGATCCGGGTAAGGTAGTTAAGGGTTTAAGGCCCATTTAAGCCTTAGGGACCAATATGGTAACTTTCTGAAACTTGGAGGGTTGATTTGAAACATTTTGAGTTTTTGTCTTTTATTGGTTGACTTTTGTTGACTGAGAATTGACCAAGGGTTGACTTTTCTTGGCTTTGGCTTTGAATCTTTGGCTTCTCTTGAGCTCTTTCGTTTCTCGTGTCCGTGTTTGCCCATTTTTGACGGTTTTCTTGTGATTTTTGTCTTATCCGTACCTGCATACACAAAACACAAAAACAAGCATATCTTTGCCATTTTTAGTTTGTTTTGGGTCATTTAGGGTCATTTTTGGTATAAACAAATATGTGTATTTTACACTTATCATGCATTTTAGGATTAAAGTGCTTCTTATTTCGTGACCCTTAAAGTTATGAAAATAATAAAAGTCCATACATTCTAGTTAGTTGCTTAAAAAGAAAAAGTACAAAAAAATGAGAAAAAAAGAAAAATACAAAAATATGTATGATAATAAGTGTAGATTTATAAAAATGGTCAAAACGGGGCTTTTCAAAATTAGTGAGTTTCTAATTTCCTTTGATGAACACTTAGCTACTTTTCGAGGTAATTAGTCGAGGGGGATTGAGATTCTTAGTTTTCTAAGTGTTTACTTATAGCATTGCGTGAGGACACGACAATATCTTAGTATGAGGGATTTTGGTATGTGCTTAAATACACATACTTTTTACCTATAAAAACGAGCCTAAACGACCAAAAACGAACATAAAATGCCAAAAATGACAAAACCAAGCACGGGAATGAAAAGAGCGTGAAAAGTAAAAGTCCACCAAAAAGTCAACAAAAAATTCAACCGAAAAGTCGAAAGTCAAAGACGAAGCCGATATCAAAGAAATGTTAAATGGGCCAACCCGCACCCAAGTTAATGGGCCGAGTCAGCCCATTAATCATCAATTATAAGACTTTAGCTTTTAAGCTTTTATAAAAAGCCTAGTCTAAATCCATTTTAAACCGGCCCAACCAAAACCCATTATGCGTATTAAAAAAGCGCAATCCCCACTTAACAAGTGTTAGCCCACAACCCTTTAAACCTTTACATAGTTAGTCGTTAAGGACTAACACTGTTAGTGCTTAGGACTAACTCCATTGGCCCCTGGACTTTAACACTTTTTACATCTCACGTCCTTAACCCCCTAGCCTCGTCACAAATTAAACCCAACAGTGCTTTTCTCGCCCAAATCACTCACACCATTTTCACCTCTGTCTACCCTGCAACTACCTAACAAAACCCTTTTAACCTTTTTCTCCCCACACTAGACAAACCTTAATTGACCTATTATCCAAGGAAAAAGACACCACATTGGCAATCCTAAAGATTTTTATTGGATAGGGTAAAATTAAGGGCATAGATTGAATCAAAGAAACACAAGATGGAATTAAAGGCTAGGATTGAAGCTCACCTCTCTATTGTCTTAGTGAAGAAACACAATTCCAAGAACCCAAGGCTTTGAATTTTATCTATATATAGGACCCTTTGTAAGCCTTTAAAGGCATCTAGTTTTTAGTTTTAGTTTTTCAGCTTATATTAGTTTGTACTTCTTTAAAAAGCTTTGTACTGTTTTATTCAAGTTTAATGAAAATTAAGTTTTTATGTTAAATCTGTTTTAAGTTAATGTACTTTGTGTTTTAAAAAAATGTTTTATAAGCTCACAAAAGCTCTTTTTAACTCATATTTAAGCTTTTAACTTAAGTACTATAAGTTTTTCCATAACTTATAGTTTTTAAGTCATTTACCAAAAATCACTCAAAAAAGCTAAAAAGGGATGATAAGCCAAACCTGGATGGGCTTATGGGTTTCACTAGCTTGTCTTTGACAAGCTAGAGCTTGTAGATTGGAGCTTGTAGAATAAGCTCTTTTAAGCATTTAGTCCTTGTTTTGAGAAAAAGGACAGAGGTACTTTCACTTTTATTCTCTTAAAGCTTATTTTATGTTTTGCTTATTTACTGCTTATATCTGCTTATTCATGCTTATTTTGTGCCTATTCATGCTTATTTTATCTAATGTGAGCTTATGTTAAGTTTTTAGTTGTAAAACAGTTAGTTTAAGTTTCAATGAATCTGTCCTAAACTAAGCTTTTTAGTCTAACTTATCGTTAAGTGCTTATTTTATCTTAATCTTTGCTTATTTATCTTTTATTTGCTTAGCTTTAAATCTGTCTTTATAAATTTCAGCTTAACTCTAACTTTTGAAGTTTAAAAATGGTTTTTGAGATTTTAAGGGGGTGTTTGGTTTAAGAGGGAAAATGGGTCAAAAATGGTTTAAAAACTGTTTGGGTCATTAATCCAACTTTAACAACCCCTTTTGAGTTGTGTTAATCAGTTTTTAAAAAGTTTTAAAGTTTAAATGTGAGTTTTATGGTTTTGTCTAAAAGTTGTCTAAATCTGTGGTGTTAAATCACTTTAGATTAAGCTTATTTGATAAGGACTTTAAAAACAGATTTATAGTGTTGGTTTGTGTTGTTTTTAGTGTTAAAATGCAGTAGGATAAGTTTAGCTTAGTTTACTTTAGTTTTGTAAAAGTTTGGTCATAATCTGTCTAGTTCATGTAAAGTTTAAAATGTCCATCTTTCAAAAGCAAATTTAGATAAGCTAAAGTGTGTTTTAGCTTATGCTTTTTCTTGCACCAAGTTCATTAGGTATAGGGATTAATCTTTTTTAGCTTATCTTAGATTTATAACATCATTTACTAGCTTAAAATCAAGGCTGCAAAAGCTATTTTGTCCTTTTAAAATCTTTGAAAAAAACTAAAAAGATGCATTCTGTATAATCAGCTCTTTTCCTGTGGCTTTTTCATGGCTTATTTGAATTTCAAAATCCTTTTTGTTTTCTAAATTTTGTAGCTTATAGGATAAGATTTCTCTGCATATAAGTCACTAAGCCATAAGTATCGCTTAACTAGCTTAAAAATAAGCTAGAAAGTGCCCCTTTAGGCTGTTTGGCTAACAGTTTTAGCCAAACTTCTTATTTGCTTATTTGAGTATTTTAGCTTTTAGTTTTGCTTAATGTGTGTTTTTATTTGCTTATTAGGTTAGGTTTTAGGCCCTTGTAGCTTATTCAACTTAGGTTTGAGCTTATATAAGCTTATTTGCAAAATTAGCATAGGGATTAATACCTTTTAGTTTTCCTTTAAGTTAAATATGTCTTAATGCCTTTTAAAGCTTTTCCAGCTTATTTGCTAGCTTGTTTTTGATTCATAGTGCTTATTAGGACTAGGGTATAAGTTGTCAATAGCTTATTTGCTTTTCCTTAGCTTATTTAGCCTTAAAAAGCCAAACAGTTTAGGCCTTAAGCCTTTTTAGTTCTTTTTAGGTATACTGTCACTTTTAGGAGCTTATTTCTAGCTTATTTTAGCTTTTTATAAAAAGTCATTTCACAAAAAGTCCTTATTTTTAGCTTATCTAAATAGTTGTTTCAAAATAAAAAATTTAGGAATTAGGGAAGTCAAGGGTGAGCAAGGCTTGAACCCCTGACCTCAACCCAACTCCCAATCTTTACACACACACCACAACACCAATTGTCTTGGGGTCTTTTTCAGTTATAACCTCACACCACTTTTCTTTTATACACATTTTGGCCTTTTAAGCTATAAGTCCTTTTCGGCTTATTTTCAGCTTATTTAGATAAGCTGGGTGACCCAATTTATTTTTCTTAGATTTAGCATTCTCTTAAAACTTTTTGTAATTTTTTTAGATTTTTTATAAATAGTTTAGTATTTTTAATATTTAATTTAAATAAAAACTGTTTTTAATTCATAATAAATTAAATAAAAGTAAAAAAAATATAATTCTTTTTTCTAAATTTTTTATTAATCATTTAGGATTGTTAAAAATTAAATTTCCATTTTTAGGGTTAAATTTGTAGAATTTAGTTTTTTAAAGAACGGGATTAGGATCCCGTTAACATTTTTAGTGTCTTAGCCTTAATTGCTTTCGTTTTAGGTTTGCCTTTACTTGCTTTTGTATTTTAATTGTAGAATTAGAAAACCAAATCCAATTTATGATATTAAAGCATTGTTTAACAAACGTTACCTCGATTTTCAAATTCGCACCTCATCGGGAAACGACCCGGGAAGGTTTTCTTTTAGGGTTTTACTTTGGATAAAAGTAATTTCCTTTTAAAAAGCCTTTCTCTCTCACTATTAATGATACTTGTGATTTATTTATATATGTATTATATATTAATATATATATATATATGTATATATATATGTATATATATATGTATATATATATGTATATATATAGAAAGCAAGTAACCAATTTTTGGTGCTGCTGCTGGGGAGGTTGTGAAACGATTATCGTGTTTTGTTTGAAGATTAGTGTTTGAAGACCCTTCCCCGTGAAGTTATCGCTTTCATTTATGAATATTTTCAAGTAATCAAAAATACCAAAAAATTTGAAAAACAACAAAATCAACCGTTGTGTCACTTGTGAAATCGGCTCACCTTTAGTTTACAAACTATAAGAGAGGTATAAGGAGGGTCGATCCTACGAACTTCGACCCGAAAGGAGAAAGTTTTTAATAGCTTCGCGCTTACCCGCTCCTCCGCTTCTTTGTGCATTTTCTAAAGAGCCACCGTACACTTGTTCGATTATCGGTTACCAAAAATATTTTTTTTCTTTCTTATGTATTTTGCTATAAATAATCGTCTCTATCCTCTTATTCCTTTA